>CABEEJ010009018.1:0-20655 GCA_901482245.1 Timema douglasi
CACAGCAATTAGCACCGGCAGTCTGTCCCGAGTTTGGTCTAGTGTAAAGTGCGGGTTCCCCGGAGGGTGTAAGACAGACGCTAAATTAACTCCACCTCGCGTTGAAAAACGCGCGGAGAGCTGACCAACGGACTGCCTATCCAACGATCTGCTCTTGTTTGCCTTGAAAAAGGCAGCTCAATTCACTACCAGGCGGCTCGGTATCTCAGAGAAGACTCCACTTCGATTCGATGCTTAGACTAGGCAGGGGGAACTGTGTTTGATAGCTGCTCAACGAGCGGAAATATTAATTCCAACGCCCCTATCAACATGTCTGGGTTCGAATCTCTCTGTTAGGGGTAATATTCACTGTCTAAGCTAGAAATCTTCTCAATTATCGATAATTGACAATTAATTATCAATTATCAATTAGCAATCAACATGTCTGGGGGACACGAGCCAGCAGGTAAAAACCTATCATGAATGGAATATATACTATAGTCACTAGTTTGTGTGCTCTCTCCTTCTCCCAAATCACCGTTGTTTCGCCAGCCTACCAAAACATCTTGTTAGGAGGACCGAACAGAGAGAGGGGGGGGGGGATTTCAGCCTAGAATAACAACATTGAGATACAATTGGAACATATAGACCGTTTTCGGTATTTATTATCTGAGGATGAAAAAAAACTATAGGACTTTGAGGTGGTTGTGGGTCGTTTTCAGCGAGAAACAAGACGCAGGACTCAGGGGCATGTGGTCGACACCCGTCGCACGCTATTGCAACGATACACACGCTAAGAGAATCGTCGACCTAGAACAGCCTACGCTGGAAACGCACATCAGAAATCTGTACCTTATCAGGGCTACCTACTATACGCGTCAGGTCATCGGTTTGGACTATTACATGCTGTCAACAAAGATAACACTGGTAGCGTAGTCTAAGGAGTCACAGGGAGGACGCTGGTTTGATTCCCGTTCTGGTACATGCACATTCTAGGTGTCAAACGTAGACTGAAGGTGGGGTGAAAATGCGGGTACATTTTCCGTTCTCATACTTGGGGCTCATTATTGAATACCGTGTGGCTTAGAAATAGACATCTTATAGCAGGATAGAGCTTGCACAAACACACACTCTTACCGTCATGGCCCCTAGAAATCGCACCGATAATCAATCATCGATAATCGACCATTAATCATCAATTATCAATCAACATGTCTTGAGGCTCGCTCTGGGACGTGGCGGGGAAACAGGCATGGGCATGTTCAAAGTTTGACCCATTAGCGGAAGAGGGAAAAGTGTTTTGACCCGTTAGCAAATCAACACTGCGGGGGCTGAAAGTCTACGCTAGAAACCGCGCCGTGCACCGATAATCGACAATTAATCATCAATAATCGAGGGGGGCCTCCAACGCACAGGCATGGTCGAAGGATGTGAGGGAAACCGGGGGTTCCGAATTTCTCTCTAGGGGTAATATTCACTGTCTACGCTAGAAACAGAGCCGTGCACTGAAAATCAACATGTCTGTGGGGCTGAAGGTGACTGCGACACATGTAGGATACTCGGGGCGGGTGGTAGAGGAGCTCCAAAAAGGGTTTTGATCCATTGAGCGGAAGCGGGGTTCCAACAACACTTATACATTCATACCGAAAATGTACTATAATTTTTTCATACTCAGATATTACCCTTCATACACAAATACGGTCTATATGTTGAAGCACAACGATGTTTACAACCATGTTCAAGGTCAAGGGATGTTTACGGGCGGGTGATGGAGGATTTATGTGAAGTGTTTGGATCCGTTTAGCGGATGCAGGGTTCCCAAACGTCCCCCACACTACTGTCAAATACCAGTCGGGGCTGCCACTCGAGCTCAGGGAGCTAGGTTCAACGACCGTAAAGGGACCACCTAGCAGTCAGGCAGGTCATTAGGTTAACCTCATAACACCTCATTCAGTCACTCACTTTGTAGGATGAAACTCCCTTTTACTTCACAAGAAGTATTGGGGAATGTTTTCACATTTCTATAATTATAGTTACATTTATTTCAGTCGGGTATTTTCCCCACAAACGATAGGTATCCTTCACATGTTTCGATGTTTCAAATGTCTAATTTTTACAAGAATAAAAGATATGCTAAACAACAAAGATAACAACAATCTAATGTTTGTATTTTAATATCAACATAATGTAATTATTAATAGTCTTATGGCTAAAATATTTTGTTTTGTATATGATAATTTTAATAATTAAATAATATTAATTAATAACGAATATTATATGGCTTTAGACTAGTGCCGACCTACATATTGTAGTCCAGTCCCTGTGTAACCTTGTTACAACACGTACAGAAGAGGATGGTTTGGCTTACCGCTTCTGCCCCAGTTGACTCGTCACGACAAGGCTCCACGCAACAACAACATCGCGGCACGACTTATTTCAGACTGACCTGAGGGATCATAGTTTGCTGCTCACTTCTAATTGTGCCTCGCCCAAGAAAATAATAGACAGTCAATATGCGCAGATTGGGTGCGCGCCGACAGCTGTGATTGAAAGATAATGGAACTATTGTTCGGCGCGCGTTTGAATTATGCCTAGACTGTGTGAGCATCTTCCAGAACAGTACTAACCCCCTTACCCTTTTACCCATCCTTGCTTCCCGCGCTTTGAGAACACATAATCCCAATCGTGTGTATATAATGGCTGGACTCAGTAGTGACAGTACACATTGCACTACGATCGCTTGGTGAGGCACTTTGGTCTTGGATAGATTTAGATTTGTTTATTTATAAATTCAGTTTGGCATTAATCCTTCAAAATTACCGTCAGGGATGTTAAATTATAAATTGAATCTTTATTTATTTATACCGGGTCTCCTGAATTTCTCTTAAAGACTATGGCTAAACGTAATACTGTTGCACGGTTGGACCCAAAGCATTTGTCTGATAGGGAAACTCTTTTATCCGCTTCACGGATGGGTTTACGTTTTAGAGCACCGCCATTTTAGGTTCTGTGCTGTATTGGGCTGTGTTATATTGTAATTTTGTCAAATCTTATGTTTTAAGATTATGCCTCATGTTATTAATGGGAAGTTTATTTGTTATTGTTAAACATTGGAGATTTATTCTTTGTTGGTTAAATTAGGGGCCGCCAGTCGGCGTTCTTATTCTTTTAACTCTAGTTGAAATGTTTAGCGTTAGTTTTCCTAACTATAACGAATGTTTATATTTTTCTTGTATATTCTAATACGCGCATTTATGGCTATTAGATATTATTTTATCTAGAACATTATGTCTATTACTCTGATAAATTGAGAGTCGCCGATGATGACTAGCTAATATCCTTTTGATATTACCATAGTCTAGAGTTTGCCATCACCATCTTTCATTATTATTGTTATCCATAACAGATTTGTGCAAAGGTCAATTTAACCGTAATTGTTTAAAGTGTTTGTTTGGCTATTTATAAGCTCGGGGAGGCGTCCCACATTTTTGTTGTGTTATTATTACTCTTCGGCCATTGTGTATAGATACAGCGCCTAACTCTCTCCTAGAGTCTTTTTGTCATTTTGTTGAGAAAAAATAAAACTCTCTTGTAACCAACCTGTCTGTTATTTATGGGTATATGTTATTATTATTATTAGCACCACGTCTTACTACCCGTTCGGGTTATACGCACTTACGCTAATGTGCAATGGTAGGATGATTGTGAAATGAAATGGAGGACCTACAGTTTAACGTGGAATCCGAACCACGGTGGAGGCCTGGCACTCCCCACATTCACAAGATGTCTTGTCAGAGGTGAAGGAAGGGTTTGGTAATCAGATAAATCTGTGCCGGGACCAAGGATTGAATCCCGGCCGCCAGCACAGAAGTCTGACACCTTACCCCTAGACCGACAGGTCGGGTATATGAATACATAAATAGGGGGGAGGGTTACACCTGAAAGTCGGGGTAGCCGTTTTGAATTATGGCACTTTACAAGTTGGTGGCCATTAAATATGGCGGATGAACCATTTCCTGTAGGCCCTATTATTTCAGTAACCAACTATCCGATTTTAATAATTTCTTTTTTTATATTAAAGGAAATAAAATGGTCTTTGATTTTGATCCTGACGATTTTTTCGATATTTCCTCTCTGTGTGGTTAAATTTGACTATTTTTGACAATGATTTGGCTTTTATTGACAATTGAGCTCGATTTTCAGTTGAATGATATTGTTTATTTATTATTATTATTTATAATGTTAAATTTAATCTGTATGTTTGTGCGTCTCTGCATTGCCTCGGTTTTTGGGTGAGTTTTTGCATATTTTTACTGAATTTTATTTTCTTCTATTATGAGTAAGGTTCGAACGTTGGCACTACTAACTCCAACTAGTGTACACTTCCAAAAACTCTGTTCAATCAACACCTGTGACACAGAGCCTCCCCCCTCCTTACTCGCTGTTTGACACCCTACAACGAGCGAATTGTTGAAGGGATTTCTTTCCTCCCACCTTCGAGCCTTACAGCTCCCACACGTGAACACAACCTTTACCTGCGCATGTTCATGAATTCCAGAATATTTTTGCAAACCTTGTTTTTCATGCGATTTTGGTTTCAGAAACATGGCTTGTCCCCTCCCTTCCAAATTCACTTGTCCACTTGGACAATTATAATCTTATTAGAAACGATCGTGAATAGAAAAGAGGAGGGGGGGGATGGCAATGTATGTTCGAAGTGATATAAACTACAATGCACTTTATTTATCTCCTGGTCCTTATAGTGCCTCCACAGAGTTTCTTATTTTATAGATAGTTGTACAAAGACAGCGAATTTTGCTGGCTGTAGTTTATAAACCACATAAAGTTGGGGATATGACAGCATTTTAAACTGATATAATGATTCATATTGTTAATTATGACCATGTCATGATCATGGTAGATTTAACACGGATCTATTCTCACACTCACCTAATAAATATAAAATTGTTGACATGTTGACGTCATGTAGTTTAACTATATGTATACTTGACGCAATATATCACACATCTAGCTTACATACTTGGTTCGACACTATTGTGACCTCTAATCCAGACAAAGTACTGAATCATGGACAGATAGCTGCACCTGGACTCTCACATCATGATTTAATATTTATATCTTATTCTCTCAACATTCCTAAATTTCAACCTAAATTAATTAACGCTATAAACCTCAATAGTTTGGACGAGTATTCTCTAATTAAAGATGCCTCATCCATTACTTGGCAAAATGTACTGGCTCTTAATAATGTTGATGGAAAAAATGAATTGTTTGAATGAAATGAAACTCGAACTGTTTGACAGGCAGGCTCCTATTAAAACGAAACGGCTTCCTAAACCACCCGCCCCTTGGTTGACTCAGACTATAAGAGTACTAATATCTCACCAATATGCTGCCTTTAGACTGTTTAAACAATCACGTAAAAACAACGCTGACATGACATCTTAATTATTTGAGAAATATATATTACTTAGATATAGATGTACACAGGACGTCTGTAAAGCTAAGATTCTGTATAAACATAACTTATTATCACATATTTCCTCGCCTAAAGGTTAATGGAAATACTTTAGGCAATTAGGTGTTGGATACAAACGTATTGGTAACACTGAAGTCTCCATATCGTCTGATGATCTTAATTCTCATTTTGTGAATACTTCTAATTTAATTGATTCCGTTCAAAAAAAAAAGGACTCTAACTAAGTGCCTCAGGTCTCAAATCATAATAAATTCAATTTCCATGCAATATCACTAGCAGATGTTGTACAGTCAATTAAGCGAATCAAAACAAATGCACAAAGTAATGACCAAATTTCAATTACATGTATTTATTTATTTAATGTGTGCCCAATAGTTTGTAATGTGTGCTCATTAGTTTTTAATGTGTTCCACAGGGTTTTGGGTGGGGGGGGGGGGCGTGTAGTCCTGGGTGTCGGACACATGAATTTTGCCCCATTTTATTTTTAGCCCATTTGATTTTTTGCTCCATTATTGTCCAATTTGATTTTATGTGTGGCCGTGGGCTTTTATGTGTGTCCATTGGTTTTTATGTGTGTGCATTAGTTTTTATATGCGCCCATTGGATCGAAATGTCTGGGTATGATTGGGACTGACGTGAGATTTTTTCCATTTTTTAGTAGGGGGAGCGTGCAGTCTCGAGCGCTCCTCTCAAGATGTGTCGGCAATTCTGTTTAGTCTAGACAGTGTGGGTCAGAGGTTTCAAACCCAGGACGTTGCCCAACCTATGGGGCAGGGACCATAATAAAACAGCCAGTGTTTGGGGTTCTCCCCTCGTAATCTACAGACTGAGAGAAGTGGAGCACATAATATTCATGTAAAATTTGTAGAACAGTTTCCTTATCGATATTAACTAAGTCAGAAATTGCTCGAATGCTCAGGCGCCGAATTTTTAGAACGATTTCACTCACTTTTTCAATATTAATATCTGTTTTTGATGTGCGAGGGCGGCTGGGGCACGGATCGTCTTTGTCATTGGCGGCTCGTGTATAGGCACTGCGGAACTGCATCACCCCCTATTTCCATTTGACATTATCGATAACATTTAATATAATGAGTCCTTTGTTCTCCAATTCTTTCTTTATTTTTGTAGTACAATATATATCCTTAAGCTTAATGTCAGTACTTCAGTAGCCATCCCCTAGTTTATGAAAAAGATACAAAAATCATTGAATGGAATTGTGCGCTTTCACAGTGCCAGCGACGTGGAGTTTGACTGTTGTGCGCATGCGCACATAGGAGGGGATGGGCAGGAAGGCGTGACTGCTAGGTATAGAGAGCATTGTTGCTCTTGCAGTGCCGGCTCTGGCGAGATGGTGGAAGGAATTTTTTTTTTTACTCAGCGTGTGTTGTGCTTAAAAACCGTGTGCCATATTCTTGAATGTGATGAAGTGTAGTAGAGTGTAGAATTAGATTATTATTCTGCTTCCAGATATTCTATTTGATTCATTTTTTCCTCCGGTTCTTTTATTTAACAGAAAACTTTAACCATGGCCTTGCATCCCCAAGAAATAAGTTCTGTGACTGTAAGTGAACTTCAACAGCTTACGTTTTCACAGATATCTCTCCATTAGAAAATTACAGTTAAGAAAAGAGGTCGTTCAACGCCTGATATTCTAGTATCTCAGTCAGGCAAAAGCAATAACAAGAAATATATTTGTAGCTTTAATTCTGAATGGTATTAACGGAAAAGTTGGCTTTGCAGCTGTGAAGTCCTTGCCATGTTAGCAGCACCCTCACTAATTTTAGCTACGAACCGCCACTGACCAAAGTACAGCTACAACAACAAAAACTATACAGTGAATGAGTGAAGGCATTAGTCACATAAGTACCTCGCAATTAATATAAATACTCTTGTGTACGATTAATAATAAAATAAAAAACATACGTTTCCCTTTGTGTTTAAAAGAGTCGAAATAATTGGCCCTTTAATATTCCCTAAACATAACAAAAATATATAAGCTTACAATCCAATTTATATATAGGGTAAGTGATAAAATACTTTTGATTTGAATATCTGAATCAATTATATGCCTCCTGAAAGCTTCACTTAGAATCAAACACACAATTACTACTTGACAAACGACAACGTAAGTTTGCTTGGTAATGATATTTTGTGCTATAAGAATGTAAAATTATTTCAGTGAATAAAATTAAAATACGATCTGAATATTTCAGCCTGGCAATGTTTTATTAAATACATAAAACGTATATACTTATCTACTTAATAAATATAAGTCAACGTTAAAAAAAAAATCTCTCAAACAGTTCGTGCTTTTGCGTTTAGTAAGTTAGGAAGGTAAAATTTAAAGGAAATTAAAAAGAACAATCCACGTAGTAATGTAGCAAAATTATCGAATCATTTTGTGATTTTCATTCGAATTATTTTTGGCTGATATTCGATTGTAAACTGTACAACCCCTTAAACTTTGTATTAAATTAGCCTTAGAATAATTAGAAAGCGTAAGGTTGATTATTGTGCAGCAATGGGGACTATTTATCGAAAATGAACCTTATGGAAATGAATAACTGTAGAGAGATAGCCTGGAAACATTCGTAATCATAAGATCGATTTTCCTCAGCACTTCTGGCAAGGGCGTGGTAAGAGAAATTGGCCAGCTCTTGTCAAATCAGCTACTGTTTTCATCCGAATGATATTGAAAGAATTGAATTAATCGATTCTATTCATCTAATTCTGCCCGTCACTAGTAAACTACAGGTGACCTGGTGGTCTAGGGGTAAGGTGTCGGACTCCTGTGCTTGGGGTCCGGGGTTAAATCCTTGGTCCCAGCACAGATATATCTGATTACAAAACCCTTCCTTCACCTCAGACAATACGTGTATTAATCATAACTTGTGAATGTGTGGAGCGCCAGGCCTCCACCATGGTTCGGATCCCACGTTATGTAGCATTTATTTGGGATATATGCTCCAAAAAAAACTTTAAACACAAGAAAACTCACCAAAGTCCCCCACTGTGCTGCGCCAACTTACTGTTTCCCACACGCAAAAAAGAGAACTTGCCTCTACCAAAATATTGATCAACTGAACGAGGAGAAATATTGGACTAGTAAAATGTTCTATCCCTCAAGGCGGGGTATGGAAAAGTGTGTGGCGCGCCTGCGCAAAAAGATTGTTACGCCAGAGTAGATTGTTCTAGTAAGTTCTTCCAGCTCCGCGTGTGTATGTTCTAACCCCTCCCTCCCGTCGCTATGTCTTGTTGACCTATGTTTTGTATTTACCCCTCTTCCCCCTCTTTGAGCTTGTATAATCGTATAAATACTGATGTTGTTCAACATGGACGCTACTTCTTGACAGGGCTGTCCCCTAGGACACACCTTGGGTGTCCAGGAAATATTCGCAAGGTACGAAATCCCTTTTCGGCAGTTGTATATTGGAAATTCTTTTCGCCATATTTAACTTGTAAATATGTCAAACATATTGGACTTAGTTTTTTCAACATATGGATACGTCAAACATATTAGACTTAGGATCTTTTCGCCATATTTAACTTGTAAATATGTCAGATCATTTTGGACTTAGTAAATATCTCAAACATATTGGACTTAGAATCTTTTCGTCATATTTAACTTGTAATTGTGTCTGATATTTTGGACTTAAATTTTCTAACGTCACTATGAATGTTGTAGTCTATTCTAGACTTGGAATATTTTACTTTACCTGGAATCATATTTAACAGATAAATGTTTATTTTGCATCGCCTATATGGCATCTATACCTAATTGTTTAGTAGGAAATATATTTACTAGAGCGGCAGATATTATAGAGATATCTGAGGGTAATTAATTATATTGAAAGTGCCCATCAGGCAGTGGGGAGTTTCGTATTGTAAATATAAAGTTATAAGTATTTTGTTATGAACCCCCTGTTAATAGAATGGCCCATACGGCAAAAGTCTTGTATTATCATTCGTATGGAGTATTTTTATCTGCATAGACAGATTTTGTATTGGAATATTGTCGTCAGTTAACTCATTGGCCTTGCGGGCTTATGGAGTTCATTGTTAATTGGTTTCAAGTACGATTTTATGTTCGTATGCTAATAGTTTCATGAATTGTAAGCAATTCCAAATTGTACAACTTAATCACCTTTTTTTTATACTCTGTTCAAGTTTATTCTCACTATCAATAAAACTACAAATTATTACCATTGACATATATTCTTCTTAATCCAGGTTTCCCTGCTTTTAGCCATCCCCTTTTCTGTTAGGAACATCAATATTATTGAGGTATGAGTTCAAGGAGAAAATAAGTAAATTGGACTGTTTACTTTTGTTTGTATTTCTCACAGCCCTCTGCAAAATTACTATATTTATTATTTTATTTTATTGTTTGTTGTGCGCCAGCCTTACTCTTCGGGGAAGAGTAAGGGCGGCGGTACAGTTAAATTGTAGGTCCTCCATTTCACCTCACAATCATCCTATCATTGCACATTAGCATGAGTGCAAACAACCCGAACGGTTAGTAAGGCGTGGTGATAATAATAATAATAATAGTAGTAGTACACTACACAGTTGGGAGCAGCGGAGGGGATAATGGCGTGGGATCCCCCGCGAGCATTAAGAGGGTCATCAATCAGTCAGCTTTATGCTTTATTACGTGTAGGTAGGAAAATGTCTGCGTTATTTAAAACTGAACGAAATAATGCTTAATTAGAGTTTACAACACATTATGATAAACGTATTCAACTTATCTATTGTCAATAATTAGTACAATTATTTCTACAAGATTTATAGTAATTTAAAGTTCCTTTCTGCGGGCACCTTTACAATATCCGGGCCCCCTCTCCCCTTATCACCTCACCAAATGCCCTGTGGACCCAGGTCTTATGCCACTGTGTCGACGGGCCTATAAAATATAATAATAATAAATCAACCTATATTAAAACTGCAGGTTAGTTTAATTCGTGGCATTCAATTTGTATAAAAATCGCGTTTGTAAAACAAATCACTGTGGCTCTCCTAATAGATGATGAGTATTTATACAATTCAGTGATGGTGAGAATATGTTGGAGCAGTACTCACCCGTATAGGCCACTGTAGGCTGCTCCTCCAAGACCTAGGATTGAAACCTCCAAGTCTGTATCACCGAGTTTTGAATATTTCATCTTTCTAACAGCTTCCTCATCGTGAAACCCCGAGATGAAAGTTTTCGGTAACATCTGCAACAATAATTACAATTTTAAAAACTTCTTCGCGCGTGTGCTAATAAATATAATAATTTTCTTATTTCAAATTCCCTTTAATTTTGGCCTAAATTATGATAATATCCGAATCTTTTAGAAGAAAATAGTTTGAAAAAAAAATTAGACTAAAAACCTTATAAGGTATTTTATACGATAAATAACGGTCGTTGCTTATCTCTGTCATGTTCTCTCCTGTAAATGTGATGAGAGTTTTAAAACGAAAACATTGAAACATAAATAATTAGTTTCTGGTCATTTTAAAAGTATATTTGTATTTATATAATGTGTGTATTTATCCTGAAGTATATTTTAGCTATCGCCTCAGCTATTTTAGAATTTTATACAATTGATATAATTTGTTATAATTGAATACTGGCATGTGTAAATCTATCCAGGAAAATGTATACAAAAAAACTTCCATCTAGGGAAGGAAACAACCATTTTTTGTTTCGTTTATCCAGATCAATGTTGTGAAGATTTAAATAACAAGAGAAAGTAAATAAGCAGCCTAGCACTGCATACTTGGCAGAAGAAGACATGACATAACGAGATTAGGTAAATAAGCAGCCTAGCACTGCATACTTGGCAGAAGAAGACATGACATAACGAGATTAGGTAAATAAGCAGCCTAGCACTGCATACTTGGCAGAAGAAGACATGACATAACGAGATTAGGTAAATAAGCAGCCTAGCACTGCATACTTGGCAGAAGAAGACATGACATAACGAGATTAGGTAAATAAGCAGCCTAGCACTGCATACTTGGCAGAAGAAGACATGACATAACGAGATTAGGTAAATAAGCAGCCTAGCACTGCATACTTGGCAGAAGAAGACATGACATAACGAGATTAGGTAAATAAGCAGCCTAGCACTGCATACTTGGCAGAAGAAGACATGACATAACGAGATTAGGTAAATAAGCAGCCTAGCACTGCATACTTGGCAGAAGAAGACATGACATAACGAGATTAGGTAAATAAGCAGCCTAGCACTGCATACTTGGCAGAAGAAGACATGACATAACGAGATTAGGTAAATAAGCAGCCTAGCACTGCATACTTGGCAGAAGAAGACATGACATAACGAGATTAGGTAAATAAGCAGCCTAGCACTGCATACTTGGCAGAAGAAGACATGACATAACGAGATTAGGTAAATAAGCAGCCTAGCACTGCATACTTGGCAGAAGAAGACATGACATAACGAGATTAGGTAAATAAGCAGCCTAGCACTGCATACTTGGCAGAAGAAGACATGACATAACGAGATTAGGTAAATAAGCAGCCTAGCACTGCATACTTGGCAGAAGAAGACATGACATAACGAGATTAGGTAAATAAGCAGCCTAGCACTGCATACTTGGCAGAAGAAGACATGACATAACGAGATTAGGTAAATAAGCAGCCTAGCACTGCATACTTGGCAGAAGAAGACATGACATAACGAGATTAGGTAAATAAGCAGCCTAGCACTGCATACTTGGCAGAAGAAGACATGACATAACGAGATTAGGTAAATAAGCAGCCTATTAGGCCGTTCCACTGTGGAAAAGCCAGTAATTTTATGGTGGCTGTTATAATAGTTATGGACAATGTCTACAAAGTCTGAACGGAATATCGTTTATATATTGCTATAAAAAATTAAAACATAGTATACCTCCTGAAATATTTAAAGTAAAACATGAAAAGTTTTCTTATTGGAAACTTTTTTTCTTTTGATTTTTCTCAGGTACATTATGTTTAAGAAATTATAAGAAAAGCTCAAATTTATTTTTGAAAAAAACTATGGGCCAATAGCACCCCCCACTTATGTGTGGTAGCGTTTTGAAGTTGAAGAGGGTGTAGTTCACTCTAAGCTCTGTCCGGTCTTGAGGAGCAGAATATTGTTATACAGTTGTAGCGTTGAGAACTAAAGCGTTTTTTCATCCTATCCACATCAAAATTGATAATATTGGCTTCACAAAATACAAGGTTCATTCACTTATACATTCATTATACTCATCTTCGTTTGTAATTATAGTTTAATAAACATGGTTTTATTTTACTTGCCGAGACAATGTTAACAATTCGAGAATACATTTTATATGCAACTCGAAATTTTATTACACCATGCTTTTGGATTAAGACACCAGCTACCCACAGAGGTGGGTGCCTGGGCAGTATATGGTTTTACACTCGCATTCACACTTTGCCACCGTTTCTAATCAGGCTCGGGTTCAAATCCTGGTCGAATTCATTGGCATTAGTTAAACACTTTCATCTTGTGAATGTGAGGAATGCCAGGCCTCCACTATGGTTCGGATTCCACGTTAAACTGTAGGTCCTCCATTTCATCTCACAATCACCCTACCATTACACATTAGCGTAAGTGCGTACAACCCGAACGGGTAGTAAGACGCGGTGCTAATAATAATAATAATAATAATAATAATAGTAAACACTTTAGAACAGTCGGTAGAGCGTGAGCCAACTGAGATAGAGGTCTGATATTTATCTTTGGTAAATTGTCGGCTAGGGGACTGGTTGTTGTGTTTTATTAGTATTAGGGTAGTGTGTAAGTCGTGTGTTGATATAATTAGCGTGTTTGAAAAGTACATCCAACTAATGCAAAATAATTATCTGAGGTTGATTTTAACAGGTTATTTTTCCATAGTTTCAGGAAAATACTAGTGAACATACTCTTAGCCACTTTACTCTGTTATATTATTGATTTAAATCAGTGTAAGATGCTGAGAGTCGAAACACAGTCTTCAGGCGTAGCCCTCCATGTAAACATAAATATAACCCTGCTGAGCTCCACACCAATAGATCCTACTGATGACAGTCCTCTTGGAAAAGAAAAACACAGCTGTTTGACATCCATCTGAGAAGCCTCTCTCCAGTTGTGAGCCATTATTCTTGTGTTACGGGCTATGGTCATTATTTTGGCGTGGGATTACAGAGTGCTAAGAGTGTTTGGTGGCTTAGTCGTTATTTGTATCAACCGTTTGTTCATAACATATTTTAATTTTTTCCTTTTATTTTTAGTTATAATATATTTTACTTTATATAGGATGGTCATTTTATATATTATTTACTATTGATTCATAGTGTTTAGTGTTAATTTTTTAAACTATTTATCATGGAAAGGTTACAAGAAAATTGCAATTACTCCTTAATACACCTGAAGGAGCTGTTATCGTAATCGGTAATGCAGCCTACCACAGCAGAAGGTGTGAAGCAATCCCGACCACATTATGGCGTAAAGCTCAAATAGCTGAGTGGCTTATCTATAAGAACATTGATGTTGATGACGAAATGTTGAAACGGGAAATGCTGTATTTGGTTTCACAACACAAACACAAATTTGAAAAATACAAAGTGGATGAGATGGCGAAGGCGGTGGATCGAAAAGTCATTCGTTTGCCTCCGTATCATTGTGAACTTAATCCTATAGAGATGGTGTGGGCTCAGGTAAAAACATTTATTAAAATGAACAATGCTAGTTTTAAGGTTAAAGATATGAAGTCCTTAATATCTGCCACGAATAAAAAGGTTTCTGTAGAAAACTGTTTCAATTATATAAATCACGTCAACAAAATTGAAAATGACATATGAGAAGCAGACGAGCTGCAAGATGACGAGGAGCAGTTTTTAATAAGACTAACTTCATCATTTTCATCGTCCCCTGTGTCACCTCCTCCACCCATAAGTCCACCTACTCACTCTCAAAACTTTGAGCTACCTGGGTCATCAACTAAACACCACTTCACAATTGATGGAGCCACTGGGACAGCGATGAAGCATAAATGTATTTTTTAGGTTTAAACTAATATGGTATTTACTATACATGGAGAACTTAAATGTACCTTGAATAGATTTAAGACTCCTCCCTTCTTTATGATTACCAGTATTTTAATTTATAAAATTATTGTATATTATTTTTTTATTATTATGATTATTGAGTTCTAGCTTTTACTATAATACACAATATTTGACAGCCCAGACTTCAAATTGATTGACATAGCGTGTATAGAGTTTGTATAAGTTGCTAAGTTTGAATGTAAAAGTTGTCCTTCTGTTTCTAGTGGGTGAGATCTGGCAACTGCGCGCTCTATAAGACCTGTACTGCAGAGTAAGAGTGGAACGGAATATAGCACTGTATACTTGGTAAAAGAAGACATAACAAGGGAAGAAAAATAAGATATTTAGCACTGTATACTTGGACAGTAGTTAGAATATTTAGTTCATCTGATTTAAGATCAGGGAATCAAACCGATCCCGCAGCACTAAGGGGATGCTTAGTTTAAAAGATCACTCATAGCGTTTGACTAGTTGGGAAGTAAGATTAGCTGAATTTGATTTTATAGTGACACATAAGCCTGGTATAAAAATACCACATGCCAACGGACTTAGTCGACAAATAAACAAAATTCAACACGCAGAATATGTACCTTTCAGTTTAGGTTTGCAAAATGGGAATGTACAAAAAAAATATCTTTTGATAAGGATTCATTGTTGTACTTCTTTGAAGACAACAAGTGGGGGTTAGTGATTCCAATTTCAATAGTAATCCGTGTGATGAACATCATCACAATAAACCATTTAACGGTCATCAAGGGGCCAAGTGAACTCAAGATATTATAAAGGAGAGATATTTTTGGAATGGCATGTCAAGTGACATTGAAAATGAAGTTTTATGGTGCGACGCTTGTGCTCGCAGGATAACAGGAAACAAGATAACAGTATCATTAGGAAAATATGGACCGACATCAGAACCATTTGAGCAAGTATCCATGGACTCCCAGTATCAAACAATTGAGATAGGTGTGTGCACATTTTAATAGATCATTTCTAGAAGTGGCGGAAAGCTTTTGCCATACCAGACCAGAATGCGGAGACAATCGCCAGTGTGTTCGTAATGCAGACAGCAAGCGATCAAGAAGATACTCTTGTCATAAGAGTTTGACTACACACAAAATCACCCTTTGCCCAAGCTTAACATAGCCAAACAATTTTACAAGAGGATTTATGGCTGTTTGTCTTCAATGTTTTCATATTTGACTGCTTTATGAAGAAACTCGCAGCGTATCCAAATACAAATAAAATAGTGTTTTTATCAGATGGAGCAGGCTGTCAAATAAAAATAAAATTATGATTCAGTTTTGTTTTTGGCTGTCCATGGTGCACGCTGTAGACACTATCCATCTATTTCCCACTGTGATGCATTCATTCAGATAGTATGACCGAAACTTCGGAGCTATGAAGTCTGCCATCAAGAAAATATAAGAGATTAAGCTTCCAAAATGATACCTGGAGACAATAGTGATTTTCCGTGAAAATCCATATTCTTTCCATCAAAAACATGATCCGTCTATCGTGCATGACAGGGACAAGGCGCTTCTTCTGTTATTTGAGGAAAAACCATTCAACAAAAGTGTTACATTCAAAATACAAAATTATCGTATTCTGAAACCGCGTGGGACTCTGGCTGAATCAAATATATACTATGAAGTCCTTCAACTATTCAGGTGCATAAAAACTGTACCCCAAGAACTCAATCTGCATAATGTGTCTCAGGTTCTCTTGAAGCAAGCCAAAATGACAGATATCAGGCACTTGTTTGTATATTTGAAAGAAGAAAGCAAAGACTTTGACCAGTTCTTCGAAGAGTGTACCGACTACAGGTGTCTCCAGTTGAGCAAGACAGCGAGGATGTGACTGAAGAATCAGAAGAAGAAAACTAGCTCATAGGTTATATCACAAACTTGTAGAAAGAATCATATCTGAGTTTACAGTTTTATTAATATTTTTCCCTCTCTTGTTTTATAATATGTTTATTGATAAAATTGTGTGATGTTTGTCAATAATATGTATTCCCAGTAAGACACATTACTTTGTGCATAATAGTTCTGTTTTAAACACAACACAAGTACCTACATCAAAACAAAATTAGATTTTTTATGGGCCCTTTTTATGGAATAACATTCAAAAAGGCATTGAAAGTGCTCTCCAGAAGAAGGGCCTAGAAAACATTTCTTTCTTTTTTTCTCATTTTCATAAAAATACAGGTTATCAACACCTTTTTAATAGATTTAGTTTTGAAAAAGTTATATATTAAAAACGTATCTACATAGCAGTTACATCTGTCAGCATTTACAGTGCTATGAATGAAAACTTGGACCTCTTTTATCTCAAAACACAGTTTTGGCGTATGAGCCAGTCTTCTAGCTACCGCCTCAATTCATCAATGAGCATTCTTTTAAATTTAATTGCCTATCTATATCGACTACGAAGTTTCCTGTTTGTTGTAAGCACCACACCTTACTACCTGTTCGGGCTATACGCTTAATTACTTACTAAGTACGCTAATGTGTTAGGGGTGAGGAAGACTAGACTATAGAGGAAGTGCGCTTGTTTTTGCCTGGTGGGGAGTGGAAAACTACTAAGTAAGAAAGCACCTTAGAACACTCGGCCAAGATTAAAACCAGGATCTCCCCGTCATCAGCAGAAAAATAATCATTATTAATATAATAAAACCCTTCCCGTAAGGTTGAAAATTGGAATATTTTAATCATGTAGGTACATATACCACCACCAATAATAAAAGAATTAGGGGCTAAATATTTCACAAACTATTATTTATTTATTTTATTTTTAATAGAAAAAATAAAATTGTGCAAAAAATTGCTCTAAAAGAGCTTATTATTTTTAATTTATGCTATTTACTAAACAAAGATGGTATTAAGAGTTTTTTATGGATTGCGTTGGTTTGTGGACTCAATTTATGGGCTGATTAATATTTAGTCTCAATTATTGTTTTTAAAATACATTGCATAATATATTTGCTTTAGAATTGTCATAGTTATCATGATATTATAAAAGAATAAATTATTTAAAGGGTGCAGCTGATTGTAGACCATCCTAAATTGATATAATTTGAATATGTATCTCTCCACGTGAGTTATTCGAACACTTCCAAGCATCCTAGGGGGAAAAAAATCGGAATTTTGATAGATCTAAGATAATGTTCTCTACTCTAGAAGAATTCAAAGGACGAACATTTAATGTGGAGGATTCAAAATACTGGATCGAATTAGTCCAGAAACGTTGAAAATGAATAATTCCTTACATAAACTGTAAACTGATACTACGTAACTTTAATTTGTTTTAACTCTGTAACAACCTTTATGCTGTCTCACTTCCTTTTTACTTTCTCACTGTCTTACAGGCAGAGAAAGTATTGTGATCGTCAAAAAAAAACTCGAGATTTTGATGAATTTCGAAGTTTGATGACCCCGCAAATATGAAAAAGTTGTTTTTGAATTTCCGTCTGTCTGTCTGTCTGTCTGTCTGTACCTCCGACTAGACCCTAAATTATTTTACCGATCGGGCTAAAACTTGGTATCTAGAGTTTTCATAGGGTTGCCCCGAGTGTTTTTTGGAATTGGATAACTAACCCTAAAATTAAGGGTAGTTTACTGAAGAGTAAAAAGAAAAATTAATTTTCTCAAAATAGGCTCTAAAAATTTTTGATTAAATTTCATTTCTAAACAATTATAAATCTTACAAACTAAATGGCTACTCTCAATATTTCGTAAAAATGACTTTAAGGGTTCCGGTCTGATGCGTAAATTCTTATTTTTTTAATCATATTTCTGTAACTCTTTGAGATATGAAATTACTTATTATTGAAAATATGTAGGGATATTTATAATACAAATCTTTTATTTGAAACATATTTTTATAGAACCTACAACTTTCAATCTATACGCAAATATATTTTAACTTTTCTAACACTAAAGGTAAAGTATTCCGACCGTTAAAAAAATCTATCCCGAAATGTTGATGGATGTTGACGTCTAATGACCCCCCGAACCCTAAAAAGTGCTTTCTAAAATGCCATCTGTCTGTGTGTCTATTTAACTCTAAAATTAAGAGTAGATTAGGAAAAAGCCAAAAGAAAAAAAAACTATTTTCTCAACATCGGCTAAAAGATTTTGAGTGCAATTTGTATATTGGCGTTGATTAAGATCACAAATAGAATGGCTATGGTTGCAAAGAGATACTACTTATTTTTAACGCAATAATTCTCTAATTCCACAAAGTAATTAAATATAAGTAAGTCTATCAAAAAGATTATGTTTTTTTTAAACCTCTTAGGAGAAATTTGTGCACAGCAATGATCTATATCCATTTTAGACTCAATAGTCAATATGTACATTTTTGATTGGTCAAAATTTATAAATGAGGAATTTAATAGCAATGCGATGACCTGGAGATGTACAGCACCTAATTAAATGTTGAAAACTCTAAACGGAAGTAGAAATTTTAATAAGAGGTGTTGACCCTTGTGGAGCTAATATCGATCCTTTTTATTGCTCTAAACATACAATTGAGGACATTAATTCTTTAAAAATAAAATTATAAAATTTAAAACCGGGACCCACATTTTTTCACATAAGTATAGTGCACTTTATACTTGGGGTCACTAGTGTATATTATTTTGTTTCACATATATTACGAGTTTTGAGTAAATATCCCAATTTTTAAATAATAGAGCGAGAAAGTCCGTGAGGAGTTCCGTACTATTTATTTTATTAGCACCATCAGGCAAGAGTTTAAAATATTGTGTATAGAAAAGCTATAACTTAATCTTCAAAATAAATGTCAGCAGGACATTTAAAAAACAAGAATAGTTTGGACCTTTGCAAAAGTAAATACATCTGGATGACATTGTTGTGCCATGACAGTAATGAAACCAAGTGTCCATGCAAATTATAACATACCAAGATAAGATAGGGTGATGACGTCAGACATTTCTCCTTGGAGTGCGATCAGCCTTTCTTCCTATCTAGTAGGTGTTGACTGACCCAAACCCCACCATCCAAGAATTTATAACTATTAACTTAATTTTTGTTTGATATTATTACATTATTTTGCACCTATATACCTATTTTCAGCCGTATAAGTTATCATAAAATGACCTAAAAGGTACATAAATAGTATAGTTAATGTTAGAAGTAGTGTTTTTTATACATATAATGGTTTATTTCTCCCCACCCAGTATTTAGATTGTCTTCCCCAACGAACTTGATATTTATAGAGGTACAAATAACAACTGTGCCAAGTTTGAATAAAATCAGTTGATGCGTTCAAATGTTATCATGACACATATTCACTACAGATAAACAGACAAATGCAAAAGGTTGGAGTTTAAACGGAGTACTTGCTTCACTCGTTCAATAATCCAAACCATATTTACCGCCAAAACGTTCTTACTGATCTAAAAATGACTAAAATGATCCTCGTCACAAGCAAACTAGACAAGATGATCTAGAAGTTCACCGTGCAGATAACTTATAAAATGAATACCTAGTTAAATTCACCGTACAGATAATTATTTACCTTTGAGAAGTCAGAGCACTCACTATACACCAACAGAGACGTGTGATGGAACGAGCTGTTCCAGTTATTCAACAAGAGAGCTGATGTTTATCAACATGTGTCATTGCTAAGGATTAACATATCGCGTTCAAGGTCACTTATAGGTCACGGCCTTGCCACAAGTGATATTAGCTGAGCAGTTTAATATAAAGAGTGTACCGTTATGTGTGGGGCCCACTTAAGGGTGGACAGGAGACACAAAAACCGTTTAAAAAGTCAATATATACATGTGTCTCATTTCACCTTGTTTCCAAGTTATATACATGTGTGTACTTCAGTAATATGAAACTGCTTAACATTATAGAAAGTGGCTACGGCCATAACAATGATTTTTCCCGCTGCGTTAAAGATGTTTTTATCAGGATAACACGAAAGATCTGTTAAGTCAATGTTAAAATGTTTGTATGGCGTTTTCCGCGTTTGTGCTGCTATCTAGACAAATATGTGAGCACTTTTGTTGTATTAAAGAGAGGTCTCGGTGGCTCAGCAGGTATTTTATTTGCGT
>CABEEJ010009019.1:0-13863 GCA_901482245.1 Timema douglasi
CAACGTGGCACCCAATTACACGAATATTGATAAATAGTTAGATTGTTCCTTGTAGGTGATCAATCAACCTGATTGACACGCTACAGAAAAATCCTGGAGATTCAATCTGAAAAGAAGATCCTTATGCCAGGGTACCCAAGGAATAAGTATCCAGTCAGATTCTGGTATTTCAGACCTTATAAAACCAAATTGTAAGCCAGAACATAAACTGAGCCAACTACCATTGCGCACTTAATCTTGTTGAGCCGTCTTCGACCAGTGCCACTTGTATCAACTCGAGACATTTCAAGTAAAGCTGTGCCAAATATAATGGCGCCAAAACTATTACGGGAGGCGACACCTCCAATGAGGTCGTCTCCACTAGCCGTACCATCGAGAAACCCTCTTCGGGGATCCCCCGAGCCCTTCTCTGGGAACCCCCCGAGGCCTGCTTGGGGAACTAAATCACGTGTGGCCGCTGTTGGTTCGCCCGCTCTAGCCTCTGGGTCTTCAGAGGTTGGAGTGGGTGGCGGAACAAAAGAGGCCTCAAAGGCGAGTCCTACTGGCTCTATTTTGCCGCTATTTATAGCACTGCGAGCTACTCTAACGAGTTCTCAGCGCATAAGTGGAGCAATTAGCGCCAAACTATTGATTTTGGTCAGAGCAGGTCGGAGTATTATAGCTACCCCTTTGCTATAGATGAACTGACATATGGTTTGTCCCAGACAGGCAGCAAAGCTTTCTGTCCCAACGACATTCACTACGAAATGTTGCGCAAGATTCCCTTATTGGACCTTTACAATAGTGTTTGTGGCTCTCATCATTTACCATCACTATGAAGGCAGGAAACTGTTATACCAATTCATAAAAGTGGCAAATATAAATTAGAGCCAACTAGCTATAGACCGATATCTTTAACTATCCTTGTATGCAAAATCTTTGAAAAATTATTAATAAACAATTAATTTAGTATTTGGAATTCTTCAATCTGCTATCTAATATTCAGTGTGGGTTTCCATAAGCAACATCTTTTGGCAGTTTTATTTGATTTGGAGAAGGCGTATGATACCACGTGGTGGTATGGCTTTTTTATAATGGTGGCATTAGACTGGCTACTGGTTATTTTCGTAACAGTCCAGTCTTCAGCTTAGGTGCCGATACTGGTGAGCCCCCACTTCCTTAGCGGCGGTCATATCTTCTGGCATCTTACGTGTAGAAACTGCTTTGCATGCCAAAGCATGTTGCCTACCGTTCTGAGTTTCATCCCCCTAATCGTGTCTTCTATGAAACCATTTGGCGCAGTACAAGGCTGGTTGGGGTCAGAATGATATCGGTTTTCGACGCGTGTGGGATAGTCCTGCCAAAGGCTATCCCCACATCCCTAGGTCGAGTTTCTTCCTGGAAGATACGTCTACCTCAATGCCATTTTGATCTTGCCAAGTTTCCAAAAGTGACCACCCCACATGTAATATATTAAAGAATGAGCTCTTCTCCGCTCGCTTTCAGGGTTTTCAGCGCATTTACACGGATGGTTCAAAGTGTGGGGCCTCTGTGGTGTTGCACCTTTGTTGTGGAGGGAAATATTTTCAAATTTGGCTTACCTGCTGAATCCAGTGTTTTTACGGTGTAACTATACGCCATTTTTAAATTTTTATGTTTTGTTCATCACGTCACCGTTCTGTTATCAACGGCACGGATTCCATGAGTGCTCTGTTGGCATTGTCCACTCTCTACTCATGGAATCCCCTTGGGCAGATGATGCAAGAGATTTTTTTTAATGATTCATTAAGCACCCGTCTCGCCTTTTTCTGGACTCCTGGTCACGCTGGTCTTTCAGGAAACAAACTGACGGACAAGGCGGCCAAGGAGGCGAAACTGGGTTTCATGTTTTTATACCTAAAGTGTTATTTTCAGCTTATGGTCTTACGCACCTGGCACGATCAGTTGGTTTCAAGCCCTGCTCGAAAATAAAGTACGGTCCATCAGGGAAAGTGTGTCGCAATGGCCCTCTTCTATACGACAGTCTAGACGCGAGGAGGTCATCTTGACAAGGCTCCGCGTCGGACATACTTCACTGTCTCTGGTGTGTGAGCTTTGCGATGCTCTTCTTAATGCATACCACATTTTGTTAGAGTATGTCACTATTCGACTCTCTCTTGTTTTTAAAAAGAACCCCTATTTTCTATTACGCTATAGGGTGGATGAAGTTAAATGTTTGCTGCGTTTTATACGGCAGGCGAATCTTTTAAATGTAATATGAGTCACTTTTATAAAGTTATTCAGTTGGATTTCATTTCACATTGAGATCATTTTGAACTTTTTTTGGTTTACCTTAATATATTTTTTTTTTCTTTTTAATCATTACTATTATGTGTTTTTTTCTATTTAACCTAGTGTATACACGTGACAGGAGTATCTCAAATTGGTATTTTCTCATTTTGACATTTACATTTGTATGTTATGTTTTATCTTATGTTTTCATCTGGCTATTCCGACAGGCAAATTATTTATGTTGACTCTCCCCCATGTGGATTTTACTGTTTATTATATCGATAAAGGCCCTAATGACCTCATTGTGTCGAAGGGACTCTAATCTTTAATATTACTTACATAAATAATAATGGAACACTATAAAAAGGCGCAGATTTATTCTTACTGTAGAGTGAGGAAGGTGACATTGTTCACTGCTAAGTCACAGTTGATTGTGGGTAAGACTTGCCAACCAACCACTGACGACAATGTTCTGTATGGTACTTTGGTGGGCTACGGTGCTATGTTTGTTAGTATCTTCTGTGTCATTTGATCTATATGGTAAGTCAAATATCACATCGTTGTTTAATTAATTAAAATATGTTACTTCTACAATAGATGTAGAAAAAAATGATAAGTTTCTAAAGATATTCTTTTTATGAGATTTACAGTTTTTTAAGCGCTTACAGTCCAATTTTTATATGAAGTGTCTTTTAGGTGTTTTTTTTTGCTCTCTCGACCATGATAACATTTTACTATACCGGTACCATTACTGTTATTTTATATGTTTTGATAATATCGTTTAAAAGTAACCTGTTTATAACATGACTTGACATATGAATAGGTGAAAGTAAATCTGGTATATTTTTTATAATCAACCCTTAGCCCTTTTTTGAGAAATGAACTTTTAAACTGTTTGGCTTGTTTCGGATATTTTTTGAAATTTTCAAGAGAAAACGTCTGGAGCTAAATGAAGGTAAAATATTATATTGTAATCACACCTCTCGTGGACCCTTTTACCACTCGTAGACACAGCTCATGTCTGCACCCGTTGACACTAGTACCGTTAATTAGAGGTTCGCGACCCAGACTCAGGGAGCGGCACAACGAAGCGTTATTGACGGGTTTTCACGGAGAAAGAACGTAAATATATATTGGGGGCTTTTACACAAGCTCGTGGTTGACCCTGGTACACAAAATAACGTTAAATGGAACCTCTTTTCCATGCCCGCGCGGTTGCATAGTTAAATATATCAACCAATCAACGCCATAACATAGACATAACTACACAGGAGTCGAGAACCCCTTGGATAACTAAGGGGTTCGTACTCTGAGCTAACAACCCATAGAATAAGTACGCACATTTCCGCGCTCGCTGGCGGCTATCCACATTGCAACTGGCCTGACCAGGATCGAACCGATGTGCTCTAAGATAAGCTAAAGTAAGAAGAGAGTGACCGACCAGATCGAAGCCATTACCGTGCGCAGCTGTCTGCGCAGGATCAAATAGAAAAGTAACGTTGAATATACACACAAAAATGTCGAGGAAAATGGGCTCAGTAAGCTACATAATTATATTAAAATTATATTCTTGACTAATGTTTACATTATATATGATCACTAGTAATTGTGAAGAGTGAAAAAAGTTTCGAATTTGAGTATTATGGAATACTACTTTGTTTTCTAAAGATAAAAACTATAGTAATAAAATAAATACTTCCGGCACTGTGCTAGGCTACTACATGAAATGTTTACATTGCCCATATCCGTTTAAATCAGAAGTGTTAATAACTTTTATGCTATTCGAAGTTTCCAAAAATAAATCTAATTTTGGGGCAATATGGAATAGTATGTGTAATATGGAATATCACTACTTTTTAATTAAATAACTTATTTATTGACTTTAAATAGAAATGATTGAAATTAGTACTTAAAAAGTTAGCAAATTGAAAACAAAAGGTTTAGTTAGTTATAATTAACTTTCTAAAAAAATTCAGTGTTCAAAAGCTTAGCACTATACTCGAAAAACATCTATTTTCAGGAGCCACATACATAAGCAAATCTTTCTGCTCTAGCGCAGTCACTATGTGCCCACAATTCCCGCATTATACACTGAATACACAGCCACTCTTCCCCCTTTGTATCCATTGAAAACTTCCCCTTGCAAAAGAGGCACCCGGCGTCTTCACTACTTGATTGTTCTTTACGGACAATGAAATCAAGATCAGAAATACATTGGGCCTGTAATTGCCATATTCACTGCTACTGGAACCACCTTCCTTAATGAATAGTTGTTTCGGCTTGTGTCGTGCTCTAATGGTTGATGGTCCGACTTGAGCAATAGAAGATGCAGTAGACCTTGTAGATTTCGTAATAATTGGGCTATTTGTTGCAGGCTTGTTTATTTGGCTCTTGGTTTCCTTTTTGTCGCAATTTTTGTTTGGATTCTAGGCTTATAGTTTCTCTCACAGTTCGCACGCCTCTGTGTTTCTCCTTCGTTAGCTTCATCAGGTGGTGCTGTAAGGGTCAGGTTAGGGGTAGGTCTAGTAGGTATATTAGTTCCAACTTCGTTCTCTGCAACAACAAAATGGGCATCACAAAAATATGTGGATAGACTCCTGTTGCTTGAAATCCATTCACAGTAATTTCTCCAGTCTAAACTTTCATATATGCCCTTTCAAAAAGTTCTGCAATGATGTAAGGCTTCGTAAGACTTATACTGTGGCTTAAAATATATTGACATTTTCACTGTAGTATACTTTAAGAGGCCCCTTATATGTTTTGTCTAAGCTTGTGTGTAAACTGAGAAGTAAATCACACAATGGGTACGTGGTTTCCACCTGCCAATTTAATTATTTTTATGTTCTTTGTGTGAATATGGTGGTCGTGGAGAACTAAAAGGGCTGCTGACTTTTGGAATATTTTTGTGAAGCCTGTGAAATGTGTTGATGAACCCGACCTGACAGGTGGAAAACTCTACCAGATCCTAGAAAAGCACCTTTCGTAAACATTATTACTATAAATTATAGGCCCATCGATACAGTGAGGCCATTAGGGCCTTTCCCAGTATAAAAAAACATAGTAAAATCCTCATAGAGGAGAGACATAATAATTCACCTGCAAATGCAGATGAATACACGATATAAAAAAAAGTGAATCAATATATAAAAAGAATAGATCTCAATATGACAAAATACCCATTCGAGACACTCCTTAGAAGTGCTCAAATGGGCTATTAGTACAATTAGAGTTATACACCTGTTAAATAAAAACCACAGGTGTGTACACAACTTTAAAAGATACAGCACAAACATGTTAAAATATAACAAGTTAAAATAACAAAACATGTTAAAATAAAAATACATTTAAAAGAAAAATACAAACATATTAAAATATACTAAAAATGATCTTAATATGAGATCAAATTCAAATGAGCCACTTTATAAAAGTGACTCAAATGCCATTTAAAAGATTCGCCTGGCGTGTAAAACGTAGTAAACATATGACTCCATCCTCACTGTTGCGTAGGAAAAAACGAAGGTCACCATTAAAATTAAGATCCATGTGAATAGGGGCATACTTGCGACACTCCACCAGAATGTGGTACACACAAAGGGGAGCATCGTCGAGCTCACACACTGGAGGTGGTCCCCACTTAATAACAATCCCTGGGTCAGAAATGTATGTCCGATGCGGAGTCTTGTCACGATGACGTCTTTTCTTCTTGGCTTTCATATAAAAGAGGGCCATCGCGTCACTCCGTCCTTGATGGACCGAAGCTTGTTCTGACAGGGGTCGAAACCCTCTGCTCGTGCCAGGTGCGTAAGACCACATGCCGAACATAACACTTCAGGTCTAAAAACATGACACTAAAACTCGCCTCAGGAAACAGATGGACCGCGTCCTTGGCTTCCTGGTCCGCCAGTTCATTTCCTGAAAGACCAGGTATCCAGCAGAAGGTGAGCTGAGTGTTTAATAAATCATTCTTTAAATTTTTTTCGTGTATCATCTGCACGAGTGAATTCCGTAGTACAAAGTGGACAATGACAAACTCGTTATAGTAGCTCGCAGTGCTAGAAATAACGGCATATATTGTGTCCAATACAATGACGACCTCCACAGGGGAGGAGGCAAGCGAACCGTTAGACATGAGGGTAGGTATATTATTTATTGAATTTTTGATACGAATTAATTTACTAATATTGTCTTAAACCTTAGTTGTGGGAGTGGCAATTGTAAGGGTATAAATAAACTGTCTCCAAGATTCTTTTCTGCTTTCTCGATTTACACGGCGGGCTCGAGCACATAGAATCCACAATGACTCTAGACTCTCCAAATTAGGACGTCCATGAAAGAGACGTAGGGCTCATCGTCTGTCAGAAATAGCCAACGGACACTCCTCGTTCCACCAGGGACGCGGATTTGGCAATGATTTAGTGATGGAATCTTACGCTGCCGCGATGACCGTCGAAGTAAAATGCCCAACCTTAACATAACGTCAGGAGAATGAGGTTCATGAAATACTGTAATTTCGCGCAATTTGTTCCATTCAGCACGTTTAAACACCCATTTGGAGTAACCGTGCTGCACTGGGAGGATCTTGAAGTGGTGAATGCAGAATGGGATAATGATCGCTGCCACATGGGTCCGAGTGAACCTCTCAAAGGCTCCTGGGGCTACATAAAGCTAGGTCGATGGCAGAGGATACACCTATAAAGGTGGAGAAGTGTGTCTGTGTCCTGGTGTTAATTAACATCAGGTTTTCCAAGACAAGAATATCTTATACCATCCTCCCATGGCGTCTGGTAAATTAAATCCCCACACCATGTTATGAGCGTTAAACTCCCCCAAGATGATATAGGGCGCGGGAAGTTGTATAAAGAGGGCCTCTAGGTTCTTCTTTGAAACACGTTTACCTGGTGGGAGGTAGTAGATGCAGCATACTGTCATATCCATAGTAAGGGAGATTCAGACAGCGACCACTTGGAGATCAGACACGATATCAATATGTTTATGATATATATATTGATTCGTTCGAGTATAGCCACACCTCCGCTAGCTTGATCAAAGAACGGTACCCACGAAGCATCGGGATATCTGTTTGTTGGAATTGGGTCTCCTGCAAACACAAGTTGGGAGGATGCAGGGAAGGAATCTGGCGTTTAATTTTGTTCTACACGATCATAGGAACCCCTAAAATTCTATTGTAGTAGCGACATTATTTATTAATATAAAATTTAATTATCCTCTGAATCTATAATACTGTATCTTAAAAATAAAAATTGATTAAGGACCTTTTCAGTCCCTCTTGCCTTTCCCAGTCTCTTCTGGACCTTCCGCTTAAGGAAAGGCTTTGATGTATCCTGTATAGACTGGGTTGGTGGATACTTGTGCGAAGGCTTGTTTAATGCCTTCGAGGCTTTATTTATGGTAATTTTCTCGTTTGTCCCTCGCTGGTCCTTCCTCAAGGCACCAGTGGGATTTGCCTTTATTTTCTCACCTGTTCCACCACTGATCACAAGCCTGGAGGCCCAGAGGCGAGAGTGAGTGGCTCAACAACGACCGCTCGTGTTTTAGTACCACGAAGAGGGCACGGGAGTGTTCCCAGATAATGGGTGCGGAAGGTTGTACAGTCGTTGGGGGCGCCTTCCTTGTGGATGTGATTTTTGAGATACTAAAGCCTGACTAGATACATATTCCTTGCGTGCCTGGGCATTTGAGATTTTATTTTCGGATTAAATCTCCGTGACTTTTTTCTCTACCATCCATTTCGGACAGACCCGATACCAGTCAGTGTGTGGACCTTGGGAGTTTACGAAGAACATCGCAGACTCACATGGTGTATCGTGAGCCTCTTGTCTACAATCCGCACAGGTTGACTTACCATGGCATCGCAGCTTCGTATGCCCAAATTACTGGCGCTGAAAACAGCACGGTGGGTTATGGACATACGGCCGAACCCTGAGCACGTGGAAACGACTTCCTTAGAAAGTGAAGGAGTCGCAAATGTGAGGCCATACGTGTACGTCTTTATTTATTGTCTGTTCCTTAAAGATCTTCAATGCTCGTGCAGTTGCGGTCAAAGCAAGTGACCACTCCCTTGCAAATCATTGAGGAACCTGTGAAGTTCCATCTTCACCGGTATATAAGCCGTATTACTCGACGGTATTTCAGTAATTGCCATAATGTTGGAAAACTTGACGTCAGTCTCAGTCTTAATCAAAATAGTGCCATCGCGCAATTTACTTTCATTATAACACGTCTCTATTATTGTAGTTTTACTTGTTTTTAAGCATTCTTTTTATTTCAAACTTTCACATACACAGATATAAAGGGCATTGCAAGACTAAGACACATGTCCACTATTAGTTTGGAATATTATATTCCACATCGCCCAGTTCTTAAAACCTCGAGCACAACAACCAAACTTCGCGTCGTATTCGATGTCTCAGCAAAGACTAGTTCTGGATCATCGTTAAATGATCTTTTGATGGTTGGTTCAACAACAACAACAACAACCCTTATAAACCTAGTTAGGTATTCTTACCAGCTTTCATCATTATAAGTCCAAGTGACTTTTGTGATGTAACCGCCACCAAGATGGAGTTTAGCCGGTCCAGCGTCCGGGGCCCGTTTTACCGCGCCCCAGCCACCGTGCCACCGCCACGTTGCCCAGCAGGGACCAGGAGGAGGTATCCATTCCGATTTTCATCGCCTCCGTATATAAATAAACTCCATATATTAACTATATAAACATATCTCTCTTTACAGGGTCTCCATTACAGGGTCTCCGTACACCTTACATCACCAGACTTCTGCCTTCTTACCATAGTACGGTTTTACCACTACTCGCCCAGCCCCCTTGCTTCCATCTGCCCCATCTCTTGCTCCAGCTCCCTTTCTCTTTGCCTTCTTTAGCCTTCTCTCAATTTGCCAATATTCGTAGCTGTTCTTACGAATTTTCTAAATATCTCTGGGCTCCCAGACATGTCCTCAGGCCTCCACCTCCTTCCCGTCATTACTATTTCTCTGTACAGCTCCTGTCTTGCCTGTTCGTATTTTTCACAATCGTACATTATGTGATTTGCATCTTCCGCCAATCCACAGCTTTCACACTCCGAGCGCTCTCCAATCCCAAAGTAGTGGAGTTTGGCAGCGAAGTCTCCGTGTCCGCTCAGGAATTGGGTTGAGTAGTGGTTCCCTATTCTCTTTTTCCGCCTTAGCCTTTCCTTTACCTCTCTGTAATATGCATACGTAATCCTCCCTTTCGTGGCTTTATCCCAAGCCACCTGCCATATATCAACCGTCTCCTCTCTCCTCACTATTCTGCTCTGCTCCCGGTTCATACCATTCATTTTATCACTCCACAGCTTTCTCCTTTCCTCTATATATAGGTCGATTGGGATCGCACCTGTGATCACCCTCACTGCTTCATGGGACATCGTTCTGTATCCTTTGACCACTGTGAGCAATACTTTCCTTTGGGTACTCATTAAAATCTGCCTACTTTTTCCTCTCTGGGCTTCCTCGCCCCATATCTCACATCCATAGGTTAATATATGCTCGATAATACCTCTATACAGTCTAAATAACGCTTCACAGGAATATCCATAATTCGCCTTTGCTAAATTAAGAAGCTTCGTGAAGATGATCTTCGCTTTCCCACATACCATCTCGATATGCCTTCTGAACCTTAATCTTTCACTTATCAGCACTCCTAGGTATTTCACTTCTGACATATCTTATCCTCTCACCACCCATCCTCACCACTGGGTATCTCTCTCCACCCAGCTTTCCCTTTAAAAGCATCATTGCAGATTTTGAGCTTGAGAACTCCAGTTTGTTTTGCCTTCCCCAGCCTCCCACCTTTTCCAGTGCATACTCGGTTCTCCGTTCTATGCTCCTTCTCGTATCTGCCTCGATCAGAAGCAGTACATCATCTGCATATGCCAATATTCTCCAATTCATTCCTAAGTTCATCCTCAGCAGCTTGTTTATTACTATATTCCACAAGAGTGGACCTAGGACCGATCCTTGTGGGCAGCCCTTGGTCGGCGTCTTAACTTTCCTGATTCCTTCTACCTCTAGGGTCGCCACCCTTCCTTCAAAATAATTCTGAATCAGTCTCCATATGTCCTTAGGGCATCCCGCCTCTTTGAGCTCCCACAGCACCTGTGGCCACCATGCGTTGTCGAAGGCTCCTGCTATGTCGAGGAATACTCCCAGCACATACTTGCACCTTGATTCCCTTACTTCCGTCATCATCCTCATTAGGGCATCTGTCGTCCCTTTACCTCTGACAAATCCGAACTGCCTGTTGCTTATGAAGCCAACATCGTTCATATGCTGTTCTATCCTCTTCGCCAGCATCTTTTCTCCGATTTTTCCCAGTACCGGGAGCAAAGTCACCGGTCTGTAGGATTTAATCTTCGTCTTGTCTTTATCATATCCTTTCAGGAACACCTTTAAGTTTCCTCTTTTCCATCTGTTTGGGAACCTCCCCGAGCTTAGTGCTTTATTCATTATCTCCTTGTATTCCTCGACACAGCCTACTAACGCGCCTTTCGCCAACTCCGGTTGGATTCCATCCACCCCCGGTGCTTTCCTGTTTCTCAAACTCTTGCGTGCCATCTCCACCTCGTCTATTGTAAACTCCTGGGATCTTTCCTCACCATTCCACATCTGCGTTTCCCTTCTTATTCTCTAATGATAGTCATTATCCGTTTCTCTACTATCATCCGGGAGGAGCTCTCTCAGCATCATCTCAACGGTTTCTTCTATATTTCTGGTATAGGTGCCATCTGCTTTTTCTAAGCTAGTCAGCGTCATTACTCCTTTCATTTTACCCATTATCACTTTGTACACCTTACCCCAAGGATCATCCGTTTCCTCCGATACCAGCTCCTCCCATTTCCTTCTCTTCTCCTGCCGGATTTTCCTTACACACTCGTTTCTTAGACTGGCATATTCTTGGCTCAGTACCCGGACCCACGCCTCATCAGCCTCTCCTCTCCGTGCTCTTCTCCTCGCCTCGTCCAGCGCTCTCCATGCTCTGTTCTTTCCCAATCTCATTTCTGAAAGTTCCTCTGTCCACCACCTTCCATCATCACGACCGCCCTTCCTTTTCTGGAGGCACTCCTCCCCGGTTCCTACGATCACCGATTCTAGTGCCTCCGCCATCTCCTCTGCACTTGCCCCAATCGGCATCGTTTCCGTCACTTTCCTCCGGAGTACCTCCGTGAAGTGCGGCCAGTCTACATTCTTAAACTTATATCTCACCATATTTTGCCACTGCCTTCCTTGGCCTGCGCCTCTTACTCTCCTCTGCACCACGAATCTGATGAGCATGTGGTCCGATTCTACCTTGCCGTCATTAACTCTCCAGTCTTTTATTTCTCTCCTCAGATCCTCCGTCCCCAGAGTTACATCTATGTTCGTCTTCATACCCCTGGTGTTGCAGTAGGTCTCGGGCTGTCCAGCTCTGTTTGTTATTTTCAATCCACTGGTCAGAATGAAATCCTCCAGCATCTCTCCCCGCTCATTTAGTATCCCATCGTGCCACATCTGCGATCTCGCATTCGCGTCCATGCATATTACAGTTCTGGTTCCACCCAGATTCCTTAGAGTCTCCTCCAGGTCCCCGATATGCACTTCTATCTCTTCCCCACAGTTGAAGTAGCATTTGACCACGTAGAAGCCGTCACCGCCACTTCCGATACGAACCACTACTCTGCTACTCCCTGTGAGGTTTCCGACCATCAGACACTCTGCTCGTCTCACAGCTATAGCACTCGAGATCTCGCCATTCTCATTACTTTTAAACAGAACCTTACAGCCCTTGATCACCACTTTGCTCCCCAGGTGGTATGGTTCCTGTATGGCCGCAACATCTATTTTATTAATCCGCGAGTATTGATCAACCTCCGCCATTGCCGCCTTGGATCTCCCCACATTCACCTGGATCAACCTATAGCCCACAGTCCACTCTTCTGTGTGCCTCGTTTACTGCCATAATGTAACTTGGACATCTTCTGTCCGCCACGTCATGGTGGTCGTCTCTCTTTGCCCTCTGGCAATTGACGCACCTACCTTCACCTCTTGCCACTTTGCACTTGGCTGGCTCGTGTTCCCCACCACACCTTGGGCAGGCCAGCCTTTGTTCACAGTACTTAGCTATGTGGCCATATGCTTGGCACTTAAAGCACCTCGTGGCCTCTACATAGTCTTTCACGTGGCAGCGCCACCACCCTGGGTATATGTAGCCTCTGCCTCTTAGCCAGTTTCTAACTCCGGCGCTACATATCACCACCCAGTGGTTTATTTCCTGACTAGACCTTCCAAACTTATGTACACACTTAAAGTTAGCTTCAAACTCCTTGAGCCCGATATTGCTCCCTTCCACATTCCTTTCATATATTTATTTTATTATATCCTTTTCCTCTTTGTCCTTTTCCATGTCGTAAATCTTAATCTTGGGATCCCTCGTTCCATCTTCGGTCATTTTCAGGCCTGCCTTACCCAAGTCTTTTTCCAACAGCCTGGCCTTTTGTTGGGGTGTCTCCACTTCCAACATCACTCCTTCCTTGATACTTCTCAGGTTCTTTATGTTTACTCCCATTTCTACGGGCTTGAGAGTTCCCTTGAGAATCTCCTTCACTTCTGTCCCGTTTTTCTTACCGTCAGTTCCTCTCACAATCACGAGATTTGTCTTGGGCCGAATCTCTTTTCCTGTACTCAGGCTCGGGACCTGCCGCCTTTCCTTACCGGCCATGTCTGCATAGCTTGGCATCCCCTTATCTCTCCTGTCCTCTGCCACTAGTCTCCTTTCGCCTTCCCGCTTCTCCATCCACTCAATCATTTCCTTTCTTTCCGCCTGTCTGGCTTCGAGTCCTATGACCTTGTCCATCAGGTCATTAGTCATCACGCTCATTATTTCATTACTATCCTCATTTTCTCCTGAGCAAGGACCGAAAATCCTTTGCTCTTTACTTGGCTGGCTACTACCCTTTCTAGCTCAGCCTGGTATCTGTTTTACTTTAGTCTGATATTCATCTCGCCACTTATCCACTTTCATGGCTTCGGTAAACTCCTTTTCTATTGCATTCCTTCGATAATATTTGGGGGGAGTGTACCTCTCACCCTCCTCCTCCATCCCGCCCATCGCTGGGCCTTCTTCCTTCTCCGACTCGGTCTCCATGACCGAGTCACTCACCTCGGCCACTTCCCTGGCCTTCTCTGCTCTGCCCTTTTCACCCTCCGAATCCTCTTTTGTCTCCTTGGGGCTTACCTCCCCATCCTTTCCCTTTTTGATTCTCTTGGGTTCTAGCCTGCACAGCCTTAGCTGCAGCTCCATTCCCTTTCCTGGGTCCTCAGGCTTCTCCTTCTATTTGCCCTTCACCCCTTCCTCAGACCTTTCCTTTTCTCTCCTGGGACTTTTCTTTTTGGTCCCTTCCTTAGTCATTCTCCTTTCCTTTCTCTTAGCGACCTCCCACTCAGTGTCACTAGCGGAATTACTGTCTCTATCCGCGGGGATCCTGTCTTTCCCCTTCTTTCTCCTTTCCGTCTTTCTCCCGGTTCCACCTTCTAGCGTTTTGTTTCCTGTGTTATGCATCATTTTATCTTTTTTTTTTAAGC
>CABEEJ010009020.1:7954-20652 GCA_901482245.1 Timema douglasi
AATAAAAAAAAAAAAAAAAATTAATCCTCAATTTGGATTGATTTGAAAATGTTTATTTATAAAATATTTGAGTTGAAAAATGGATATATTAATATTGATTCTAGTCAAACACCAATATACCCATCACTAACAATCCAGTCTAACAATGCGACAACCAATAGTGGTTTAAAAATAAGCTGTATTATGACTTGCCTTTAGGATGCAAACAGCTTCCATAACCAGTTTGATGCCTTTCGGGGGGCTCTTCAAAGTCCTGACAATTGCAATGTCTTGACCAGTGAGTGTATTTAGTGCGGCCAGGGCTGCGTTCAAGATGGGCATTGCCTCTGCCAAACGAGCATCACACTCGTCCTTAATCACCTGAGCTGCTGCCGCCTGCTCATTGGCTACAGCCTCATCTGCCTTAACCACCGTTTCCACCTTGCAGCACACAAATAAACCATTCTTACTCAACATGACTTCTTATTTTGCGAGATGAACTGATATCTTCTACTATAAATTAGAGTTGGGTCAAATATACTATTTTAAAAATCCAAATCTCCAATTTACCTTTGGATCTCGAATCTGATTCTGAATCTTGCAAACAAATTATGAAAATAAGAAGAATATAATACAATAATAGAATATACAAATAGTAACTGTCAACATTATCTTGGTCAGGAGAATTGGTGGGGGTGGGGTTTTTCCTAAATGGTTTTCTACTCTCCCTCCATGCAAATGTGGGTTCACTTCCTCTAAATTCAACCTTCCAATTTCTTAACCTATTAACGTAATTTGAAGCATATAACCTGAATGAGTAGTCAGCCGCGATGATAAATAAATAAATAAATAAATATTTCTTATAAAAAAATCCATTCATATTTGGAAGAAGGCATAGAAAAGTTGGATGGAAACATATGAAAGTGGACAAACACAATATGGGTATTATATTTGGAAAAAGGTATAGGAAAGTTGTAAAAGGGGATGAACACAATATGTAAAAATTCATCCCTTTTTATATGTATTTATATGTTTCTATCCACCTTTCCTGTACCTTCTTCCAAATATAATACAATTACCTCATAAAGCAAAAAGAGGTTTGCCTTATAGAGTTATAAACCATTCAGCATAGCATTCCCCCAGTCATACATTAAATTACTGGTCTGGGGCCTGGTTAAGCTAATCCCTTAATTAAAATTGGTTCTCAGCCCCCAATAGGCAGGATTGGAGCTCTGTCCCTTTAAAAGCTGATTTTTTATTTTATTTTAGAAATTTGAGTCTTGAATCAGAATTTTTATCGAATCTTAGAGTATCCTTAAAGATTAAAGCATCCTATCTCGATTATCAATGTTTCCATTGAGATGGATAAAATTAAAAAATCTATTTAGATATAATTTCCATTAGATAAGTCAAATATACTTATCTTAAATACAAAGCTTAATTTTTACAGATCCGGAACGTTGAATCCGAATCTTATGAAATAGGATAAGGGTAACAAGTTTCCTTTCCCACATATGTCTGATTACCATAATGGCCCAAATATAGTACATCCTCAAACATAATATGACCTTAAAATTTTAAAGGTGTTTTAAATGAAAAATAAGACATAAATGGGGCTCTGCATATAGTATGAGTACAATTTTAGGAAGAACACTTTTGGAGAAAGACATTGTATTCACATTGTAGACATTGTATTAGGCCCAATGCGGTATTTCTATTTTTAAATTTATATTTTGTTCACATTTATTCTTTATTTGCCCTGGAAAATAGATAAAACAAATAAATTATGACATTTAAAAATATATATGCAGTAATAAGAAATTTAATTCAGTTTAGTACCAAATTAATGGTATGCGATATTAGCGCTAGGCATGATAACAAAAAATGTGCAAGTGAGAGGAGAAGAACATAAGCGATTATTGTCGTTGCCGTCATAGCTTTTATTATTATTATAATCATTATCAGGGCCCAGATTTTGATGACATCTTTTTATTTGTCCATCAGAAACAATTATCATTTGTACATAAACTCTGTTCATGATTCCCTGGTTGTAGAAATGTATATTTTCCAAGTAATTTTTTTCCATTTTAAATTTTTATATAATTTTTCTTGCTTTTTTTAATTAATAAGTAATTTTTAAGCATTTTTTTTTGGAAAAAAAATTGTTTGAAAATGACTTTAATATATATATATAAATCCACATTCCTGGTGAGACCTTAACAACCCCTTGGAGAGGGTTCCAGGGGGATGGAAGAGCAAATTTTAGAGTTAAAATTAACTTTGTACTATCGTCTTTACATTTCTGGTGAGTCACTCACTATACCATGTCTGTAAAGGGCTGCAGGGGGATGGGGAGCTATCACTTTTAAAGCAGGTATATCTATTCCAATGTTAAGTAGAACACATGGTTTTAGCTGTCAAAATATTTTAAATGCATAGTTTTCATTTATAAAGTGCATGTAATATTTATTCGTTTGCAATCATTTTATGTGTATTTAGAATGATTTAAGCCAAACCATCTAAAGCAAGTCGTTTTAGGCAAATTATTACATAATTCGGAGAGGATATTTTTTCTACAGAGAGTGAAATACTTTTCTGTAAAATATGTGAAGTGAGAGTGGCTGGAATCAGATAAAAGATCTAACCATTCAACAGCACATCAGTCGCAACAAACATGTCCCTGGTATCCAGAATATCGATAAGAAGAAAACTTCTCAATTATTACTTCCACAAAATGAATTCACGAATCAAGAAAGATCCTCAATTTATAAAGATTTGTGTGACGTTCTGATATCTGCGAACATTCCTGTGTGGAAACTGAGCAATGTTAAACTAAAGGATTTCCTGGGACTGTATACGGGTCATTCTATTCCAGACGAGTCCCCACCGAAGAAAACCTGGAAATGGACAAACCAGGAGAGATATTTTTGCTTACATGTATAGTGTAAATCCTAACTCTTGTAATAAATACATCATATTATAGAATTTCAATCAAATTTTATAGGTCATTTTTTGCTAATTTAAAATCATTATTTAGAGTTTTTAGGGTCATTTTTTTTTTGGCAATTTTAAGGTCATCAAAATCTGGGCCTATCATAATCATCATTATTATTGTCTTACAACAAAACCATTTCTTTTGTCAGTGAACTTAGACTGCCTCCTTCTTGAGTTCTCAGAATTTTCTTCTTTGCTTCAAGTCATCCAATATTTGAATCCTCTTTCCCTCGATCTTTCTTTCCTTATGTGATGTCGTGCAGAAGACAATGATGTTTTCAATCCAGTGTGGTTTGCACTGAAGAATCACATCCATAATGTTTCTCTCACCTCCCATTTGTTACCCTGTCTGTCTACTTGATCTTCTCAAATCTTCTTCAGCACCATATTTCAAAGCTCTCAAATTATTTCTTCCTCAACTTCCTAAAAGTCCAAGTTTCTGCTTTATAGAGTGCAATTCCAAATGTAACATTTTATCAGTTCCGAACTCAGTTTGCTGGTCAGCAGTAACCTCTTCCTGTGTAAAGCTTCCTTGACCTAATTTCCTTGGTGCAGTAGGCATCCTTTATCAGCAACATTATCAGGTACTTGAACTGCTCTATGTTTTCCAACTTCTCATTTACAATTTTGATTTTTTTGTGGCTCTTAAGTTTTTTTAAATCACCTTCACTTTAGACTTTTATATTTTCACCTCCATGCCATATCTTCTCCCTATTTTAACCAACTTGTCCATCATTTCCTACAACTCTCTTTCATCTTTGGCCAGCAATGCTGGATCATCTGCGTATTTTATTGTGTTGATAACGCGTCCTGCTATCCTAAAATTACCACGTCCCACTATTTGTTGAAGAGACCAGGTGACAAGAAACATCCCTGTCTCCCTCCTCTTCCTATCCCTATGTTGTTGGTCTCCATCATTCAGCCTCACCTTTACTAGCTGTTCCAGGTAAAAGTTTGCAATCAGCCTTCTGTTAATGCCGTTCTTGTAATCTAATTGGTATCTGCTGATTTCTCCTTGGCTTTTCCATGTGTATAGTTTTGTCTACCGTTTATCATCACCAGATCATTCCGCTGGCAGAATTCCATGAACATCTGCCCTCTGTACTTTCTCTTCTCTTACTCTTCCGTCCTTCTCCAACCACGGTGTTCCAATCGCCCCTGATAATGGTGTTCACTTTCCCTCTCCCTTTATATTGAATAATTAATTCAATTTCACCTTATTTCTCATTTACCTCAACATCATCGTGGTCGTTTGTTGGGATGTAGACTTGTACTACTAAATACCCACTGGTTCAGGCTTTAATTTAACAAACATTAATTTATCACTACAACACATCACTTTAGTAACACTTTTCACCACTTCATTTTTAATCAGTAATGCCACTCCTTTTTATGCACTCTTTCCACCTGAAAAGAATATTGTGTAATTTCAAGACACTATTTCACATTGACTTTTCCACCAGATTTCACCTAAACCAGCAAAGTTAGACAACACCTTTCCATTTCCAATTTCAAGTTTTCCACTTTTCCAGCCCTTTGCATAATCCTTTCATTCCATGTTCCTATGCTGAAAGGGAAAGTTTTATTTGATGATTGTTCTTTGTTGATCGCTCCACCTGAAGATCAGAAAGGACTATTTTATCTTAGGATATTTTTACCCCAGAAAGATCCTTCATTGGTTTGTTCTCTTGAAAAAAGCGGTTTCAATAAAAATATAGTGTGACAGTTTACCCTTTTCATATCCACGACTCAGCACCACAGCCGAACTACTACTCCATGCACTCACACCCGTGGCTGTTCGATCTTGAACCATCTCGAGCCTAATTTGCTCTGTGCCAGAAGTCAATCCTGATGCCGCTGCTACCCGGCACCAGCGATTAAAGAGTAAGAATGATGGACGGACAAAGGAAGATGGAAAATTTTTACTAAACTGATCCAATGCCAGACTGGAAATGGTAAATGATAATAATAAGATAGATAGGTCCTATAATTGTGTTGGTCTAAGCAGCTAGTAAGCATATCATCTCTAAAAAACCATAAAATTTAAATTTAGAAAAAATGAAAAGTAGATTAAGTCTCGAATAGATATTTGAGACTTAATTTACTTTTCATTTTTATTAAGTTTTTGAGGAAATTTAGGGTTCGATGATTTGAAGAACAAATCTGTGTTTTATATCTCAATGAAATTAACACATCAATGTATTTTCTATTGGTGAAAATAATATAATGTTAACTGTTTACCTTTGCCACATCAGCCGACTCTTTCTCCACTTTGGCCATCATTTCTTGCACCTGTCCTGCAGCGACTACTAGCTTGGGCTGCAAGGCTATCAGGTTCTCTTGCATTACACCCACACTTTTGGCAGCATAGTCCAACTTTTCAATACCAGTCTCGTAACGAGCCTTTCCCATCAACACTTCACTGAATGAAACAATTAGCTCAGTTTACATTTTAAATAGTCTTTAACCTTCTTTTAAAAGAGGTGAGTAACCTACATACAAGTATTAATTAATAATCATTTAACATTTGAGAGAGCAAACAAGTGTCATAGCTAGACTGGTATTATATGGAGCGAGGGGAGTGTATGAGTGGGTGTTTGTAGTTTGTACAAGTAATGAGACGGTCATAAATAACACTCTTATGCGTAAAAAAAATGGGCCCAAGTCCTTCTTCTGTGTTGATCCTTTTAAATGTTCCTATCTGAATGTCCTATCATTATTTACCAATTTCCTTTCTTTTACTTTTTTTTTTATTTTTTATTTCCTCATTTAGAAAGTTGTGTTGTACGTTTCACACTCCCTCCTTATGAGTACCGATAGGATGAAACCTAGGTAAGGATCGATTTTATTAAAAATTAAAAATCTGTTACAGTAAATTTAATGAAAAATAAAAATATGATGTAAATGAATTTTAAATTATCACTGAACTATCTAATATATCTCTATAAGGAAAACCTCCTTTCATTTTATGAGGTAATTATATTATATTTTATATATCTTCTTATTCTTCTCCTTCCAAATATACTAATTATCTAATAATTAATGTAATCTAAGCAAAATACAACCTTTGACTGATTCAAGCAATCAGTTAAGAACAGCAGTTATTTTATTATCCTGTAACATTAGAGATCAGGTCATTTAATGAGCACAGCCCAATTGCGAGAGCCCTTCCCACCTTCCTAGTCGGTCATGTTTTCTAATAATATGCACTCTTATCTTACTATCCTTATTGTTATATTTGGAAGAAGGTACAGGAAAGGTGGATAGAAACATACAAAAGGGGGACACACACACACACACACACACACACACACATTCTTAAAGAGGCAACCATTACCTCTTTATCCAATGGCAGCAATGTAAAGTGTGTTCTTTTCATTGTAAAAACCATATTGTGTTCGTCCCTTCTATATGTTTCTATCCACCTTTCCTGTGCCTTCGCCCAAATATAATACAACTACCTAATAAAGTAAAAAGAGGTTTCCCTTGAAAAGATTTACTATCGGCACCTTTATTACAGTTAGAGATAAGTCTAATCCTTAATTTCTTGACCGAAACTTACATTTTCTTTTGAACCTATAAACATAATTCAAATCCTCGAATATTTACCAATATACAATATAAGTTAAAGTGAAGATATTTTAAAACTAACTTAAAACCAGTTATTTGATGCCACTGACAAATTTTATTTTGTTTGTAATATCAAATACAATAAAGAAATAACTTTTTTTAGTATATCAATTATAGTGAAGTAATTTTGTCGTTATTTTGTTACTCTCCCAACTACACAGATCTATGTAATCCCTTTTACTGATTGCTTAAAACTGTTACAACAAGTGACGGTCTTAATATTTTTGTATTTGAGATACTTTTTACTAGATTTTTTAGTTATCTTGAATCTCATTGATACCAACGGAATTGAGGCTTCAAATGCCCGATCTTTAACTAAAATTTGATATTACATCAAAACATTAGGCTCCTTTATTTCCTTATACTTTTTGTTAATTTAGGGTATGGTTAGAAATGTGTATTTGGATGTTCAACTCAAAATATAATTATCTTATGCAAACATTGGTTTAAAAAGTTATTTTTAAATCAATAAAAATTATATCTTAAATCCAAAATCAAATTGAGAGGCGTGCAAAGCTTTGACTTCACCTCAAAGAATAGATTTGGCTTCAACCATTAAGATACTGCGCCAATAAAAATATTTACAACTAAAATATTCAATTTATGTTCAATTATTTCCCTTCCGAGCTGTTGTATGTTTTACAAATTAATAATCATGTGAAATAAACCTGAAATAATTGAATTGCATGTTTTGACAATTTGTTTTATCAGATTATAATAAAATATTACAAACAATTTTAAAAATAAAACATTTTCTTGGAAAATTTAGGGCAAAACGTGATCAAAAATAACCCCAATATAATATTTTTTTCACGCATATAAAAACTAACAAAAAATATATTCGAACTTATAATCGACTTAAAATTTGCTCCGAACTGAAAAAGTTGAATCTTCACCCTCTTAATCAAACTTAAACAAAAATTTCATACATATGTTGATTTATTTTTTTTTATCATACACATTCTAATACACTAATCGAAGTATGGTAAAATGTAGAGGAAATGTACTTGTGTTTGCAAGGAGGGAAAGTTGGAAAACATTTAGGAAGGTAGGTATAGCTGACCAGGATTCAAACCCTGACATCTCCCTCCCCAGAAGACCAGACTAGACAAAACTGTGTTTGTGAGTTATGTCAACAAAAATAATTTTATAATAACTTTTCTATAAATATTTTTATAAATGTTTTCTATAAATATTAACCTTAATCAAAGAATTTATCTTTGCTCCCAAAAACAGTTGGTACAATGTGTTTCTAACAGTTTCTTTTTAAAAATTCAAAATGGAGTAATCCATTGTTTGTGTACTATGTACTTTCTTCTTCTTTGTGTTTGATAAAGGCAACAATGCCGAAATATTATGATATTTGTGTTAAAATGTGTGTGACTATTTCTACTATAGAAGACAGAAGAAAGGAAGAAGATGTCACTTTTGTGCATTGGACTCTTCCCACATTTCTCCTCTTTCCCTAGGTGGGCTTTCTTCACCAAATTTACTCTTAATAGTATATTTTTCCTTTTTCTTTAGTTTTATCAATTTCCTTTATTATAAAATTATCCAGCCATTGGGACAACTCATTTTTAAACATTCAACAAAAATAAGTAAATCCTAACTAAACACTACTAGTTCTTACTTCCTCTTCTTGCTGAGCAGTTCTTTGAACGTGTTAATAAGCTCCAAGTATGAAGTCGGGGTCACATAGTTGTGTCGGCCCAACCTCACAAAGAACTCGTCTGACAAGTCTTGTGTCGAGGTATGGAACGTCTGACACATCTCAATACAAACTTCTCGTTCAAACTCTGTTAGTGTTATCTCTGACAAGAACCTTGTGGACACAGCCAAGAGCGCGTCAGGCGGCCAGGCCTAATTTACAAAAACATCACCAGAATTAATAATGAACATCCAAACAATACTGACATTATTTACTTACTGTTAAAACATTACATTTTGAAGCAATCAAAATAAAAACTAAATAATTTTACAAATCAAGAATTACTCGTTACAAACAGATCAAAGTGATAAATTATTACAATCAAAACTATATAGAGCATACATAGTGTGGTATATCCTGGTTGGAAGAACAGTTTAGAAAATTGGCCAACATCAATAGCATTTTACCATAATATAATTTGTGTTATATTATAGGTATTTATAATATTTATCAACAGTTACAGATGCAGATAAAATGACGTGAAGTATGTTGTATACATTAAAATTGTTTTATTAATTTTAGTAGCTAGGAAGGTACACGAAAGGTGGCTAGAAACATATAAAAGGAATTAAAAGAGGGTTTTCTTGTACATATATATTATATAATCACATCCATTGTCCATTATTTGTATATGTTCCTATCATTCTTTACAAATTCACTTTTTCTACCTTTTGTTTTCTATTTTAAGACGTTGTGTTGCATGTTTCACACTCCCTCCTGATTAGTTACGAAAGAATGAAACCTAGGTCAGGGGATTGGGTGGTAACGAACAATTTTCTTCAAGAAGCAGCCATCACCCTTTTATCCAATGGCAGCAGTGTAAGGTGTGAATTGTGTTAGTTCCTTTTATGTGTGCCTATCCACCTTTCCTGTACCTTCTTCCTACCAAAATCAGGGTATAATTTAAGTCATCTGATACTTTCCTAATAAAATATAATATATTATTGATATGGGTAAATCATAGCCAAAATAAATATTTTAAATTTATTTTCAAAGAATAGCCTACATAAGAGGCAAATAAGTTAGAGTTTATTGCACTTTAATAGAAATTTTGATTTCGTGTTAAGGACATTTTAATTGTATAACATAGAGACAAATAGCATTTTCTAAGACAAACTATGCATTACAAATTTGTATAGTTGGACTTAGATGCTAACAAGACTACTTATAAATGTATTTATTGTGTAGCTACAAGATGATTCATTTGAAAAGTTTATAAGGTTAATTTGTTGTAATTATATAATTGAACTGACAAATAGAAGCTGTGAATTTCTTCAAACTGTATTTACAACAAATTTTCTAAAATGAAATACTTAAATGTACAAGTATTAAAAATATAAAATTGAAATTTTGATAAAATACAATGACAGTTTCAAAAACACATTTTTGACCACAAGCCTTCTTCGGGTTTATTTCTTTGCTTTTTATCTTAATGTATCAAAGCTATCCACTTATTGGATAGTAAAAAAAAAATAAAAAATGAGAGAAGGGGCGAATGTAAGAACGTTAGTGAATGCTTAGTGGCTTAGTAGACTGTTGTGTGGTATCGAGAACACTATCGCCCCACCGTTTACCGTTTAGCCTATGATGACACAAGCAAACCCACACTAGTGTCCACTTAGTCAAGTTCTTGCCTACAGCCCTAAGTGTACCAGCATTTGTGATTAGTGAGAGTAAGGAAATGATTTATGGAAAGTCACCTGAGTATACCCTGACATTGCCACCACCAGCAAACCAAACAAGATAAAACTGACAGCCGAAACAACTAAGAGAAGATTAGAGTCTTTAGTCTAGTTCAGGGGTTGTCAAACTCGATGAGTATGGGAGCTACATTAAAAATATCAAATCGTTTTGCGAGCTACTCTGCATAGCATTTGCCATACTGTGTATTGGCTACTATTGTATTCTGTAGAGAGGAATTGACATCAAACCTTTTTTCAATTGGGGGTGGGCTGTGTAAATTAGATTTATAATTATTGTAATAGAAATAATGTTAAAATTAGTAAAATTTAAAACAAAATAATCTTTTTAATTTCAAATATATTTTTTTAAACATTATTATTAGCACTGCATCTTACTACCCGTTCGGGTCATACACACTTGCGCTAATGTGTGTTGGTAGAGTGATTGTGAGATGAAATGTAGGACCTACAGTTTAACATAGAATCCGAACCACGGCGGAGACCTGACATTCCCCACATTCATTTTTTAAACAAAATGATAGGCAAATAATATATAAAAAAAACTTTTGTGTGTAGCTTACTGAGAACAGCATCCACTTTCGTCCATCATTTGTTTAATATTTGGTTAGTAATTTGCTCCCATTTGAATGCAGTTATCAACAGGTTTGTGTGTAAACATACTTATGTATTTGTTTTTCCCCGCCTACAGTTGGAAATGTTGTCTCAGGTAGAGTAGAATAAATCCTTCACTCGAATTTCAAAATCAACCAGATCTATAGAGGTCACACATACCCTAAATTTTAGGCAACCCTCTTCAATATAAAGTTAATTTAGAAAGTGAAAAATAGATTTTTCCAGTGAGCTACTGAAAATGCCAGTAGCTTGCAACTAACCAATTGCTGGCCGATGATTTAGTCTATGGTTTTAAAAAAACAGTGAATAAATACAAAAGTAGATCTATAGTACCTGGAACCAATCGATGGTGCAGCAACTGACTAAGGCCGGGAACTTCCTGATGCGATTGCGGAATCCATCCCCTATCGGACTCATGGCCAACATGATATGTAGCTGATCCCGGACTATTGTCACAAACAAGTTGTAGAGCGCCACGGGGCTTCCATCTGTCTTCACATTGCAATATTCATCAATAGAATTACATAAATGAATATCTAGAAAATACTGTAAGCTACGATTCATTTCATACAATATATTTAAATATGACCATTCTTTCTGTTAAAATTCGGAGATTATCAATAAATATTTCCTTATCTTAAGTGTGTACAGTTTGAAATTGAAAAATGTCAAAATATTTCTTACGTTATTTCTGCTATCAACATCCCCTTTTCTCAACTAATACAAAGACTACAGCGATGATAAGGAGTATCAGTGGATAGGATTTTTTACCGACTTCTGACATAGCATAGTTTATGTTGAAACACATTGTTTGTTTAAAATTTAATTTATAAGAAAAATCTAAATTCAAGATGATTGCATTCTGACATCAAATATTGTATACAAAGAGGTTTTGTAAATTGTAAATACGTTCACATTGATAAACTCTCTAATGTGCAAAAGTTTCGCAAGGGTTTATTGGTATATATATATATATAATCTCAACTAACAAGTAATGCTTTGAATTACAACTTGAGCTAAATGTTTGCTTTATGAATGTGAATTTGGATAAGATGAGTTAGAAAATGCTCACTTGGACAGTCTTATCCCTTTGTCGATCAATGACTCTCATTTTCTCACAAATATCTGCCTTCTCATCGGCTGGGAACAAATTGGGCACTTCCCCAGAGTTGAGCAAGTTGTTGATGTCTTCCAGGAACATTTCTTCTTTGATCTGTTACAATAACACATTGATTTAAGTGCTATTTTTTGGTGTTTAATAAAAGCAATAGATCGATTGTCCTTGGGTCAGCGCTTGAAGCAAACTCATACTTTCCCAGCTTCACACCACTTTAAAGTGGGGTTGAAATAAATATAAATTAAGATCCATATGCTTACACTTTTCATTTCAAAAACAGTTTTAGGAAAAAATAAATCAAATATTGCTCTGGTGGATCCATTTAGTTTAATTTTCTAAACAAAGTAATCTCAAGAGATGGTGAGCAACTTTCAAGAGCATCGTGTCATTTGACAAGATACTTTTTAAAAGAAGAGAAAGTTATGTTCAAATTTGACAGATATTCAAAAATTGTTATGATTAAAATTTGTACAAATTAAACTAAATGCATCCATCAAAGAAGTATTTGATTTGTTTTGAGCTAAAATGGTTTTTGTCATCAAAAGTGACAACATTCTGACCTTGAGATAAGTTCTATAAAAGTGGTTGTCAAATGTTTAAAGGCATCCAATGCTGTTGCCCACACCTGAGAAAATGTATTCAAGTACAAACAAATGCTTTCAGGTGTCGCCAGGACATGTGTATTAATGCACACAGCTGATAAGATACAGGAAACCATAAACATGGATGGAAATAGGTTGAAAAGTTGTAGTAAATAGTAATACAATGTTCAAGCTTCAAACAATTTCACCTAAAAACTCTGAAGAAAAGAAAATGTGTAAACATACTGAAGAATATAAAAACGGATAAGTGCCTTTTGTTGTATATAGCAACAGAGGTTCAGTGTCGCATAGACCATAGAGTGGATGATTCCAACAGAGGCTCAGTGTTGCATAGACCATAGAGTGGATGATTC
>CABEEJ010009021.1:0-11124 GCA_901482245.1 Timema douglasi
TGATTTTGACACATGAGGAGTCCTGATTGCTGACAAGTGGGTATCTGGAGAGGATTATCTGATTTTGACACATGAGGAGTCCAGTTGCGGACACGCCGAGCCTTTCAGCCTTGTCAGGTCTTGGTAAGTCTCTTATGGCTCTTACTTGATTCAAATCTGGGTGAACCCCTTCCGAATCAATTATAAAGCCCATAAATATCACACTAGGCATTCTAAATTGCAATTTTTCCTGATTAAATTTAACATCGCACCTCCTAGCTCGTCCAAATACTTTGAGCAAGACTGCATAATGTTTAGTTCCATCCTTAGCTGCTATGATCAAGTAATCAAAATAGGGAAAAACTTCTTCTCTATCTCCAAAAATATCCATGCATCGTTTCATACGAATTTCAGGAGCACAATATATTCCAAAACACAACCTATTGCATCTCCAGCGACCATATGAAGAGTCAAATGTGGTTAAATATGACGATTGTTCGTCCAATTCCATTTGCCGAAACCCTTGCTTCATATCCAATACAGTGGACACAGTATTAGGCCCTAGTTGATTTGTAACTTCCTCAATAGTAGGAATAATATATTGGTGCCACTTAATTGCCCCATTAAAAAATTTCTGATCCAAACATAACCTAAGATCCCCATTTGGTTTACCTACAGCAATTAAATTTGACAACCAATCCGTTGGTTTGTCCACTCTTGAAATAATTCCCTCTTTCTCCAAATCAAATAGCACCTTTTAAAATTTCAACATATTCTACGGGCGTATTCCCTTCTACCAAACGTTTCGAAAATGTCATATTAATGGGCTTAGTTTCTGAGGTAGGAGGAATTTTATTGTTCAATTAATAATCAATCCAAGAGAAAATTAATGCTATTAAACAAGACAAAGTTTAACAGAAACAATTAAAACACAAGAAGATAGAACATTTGGTTACAAAAATTGTTCAAAATGGTGTCCTGCTTTAATGAGCCTGCGCTCCATACTTAATCGTACTTTTTTTTAAACGTTCACTTTCTGAACTGATTGATTATATCAGCTCACTATTCATTCTTAAAACCTCAACATCAGGCACAGGAGTTGAGTAAATAATGAATTGTAAATGTCCACAGAGATAAAACTCCATTGGGTTCAACTCTAGGGATCGAGCAGGTCATTCAATGGTAACCCCACGACAAATCCATCTTCGAGGAAAATCTTCAATCACTCTAAAACTAAAAGTTTCTAAACCCATGTTTATTTGGACTTATCTTAATGTTTGGCTAATGGGAATACTCCTTTAGAACATTAGAAACCATCCCAATATATACCCTGTATGATTATTGTTAGAATGTGACACTGAAATAAACATTTAAACGAAAAAAGTACGGAGCAATCAGTTTATGTTTTATAACACCCATCTTTCTTGACCAGCACTAAAGTTTGGGAGGCAATGTTCCAACAGCGAGTAGAATCACAGTGAACATGGTTTGACCAGCACTAAAGTTTAAGAAACAATGTTCCAACAGCAAGTAGGACAACAATGAACACGTTTTGACCAATACTATGCAATGGGAGACAACGTGATAACTCGGTAAACAAGATAGCTCCGATTCTACAACATGAAAAGTGCATTGAGGTGGCCCCAATATGGCGGACCTGAGTCACTTGACAGACAGAAAACTACTAACTTAACAAGATCTGATCTCAAACTCAGGTAAAGGGCAGACGTGGGACGCCAGGTAAGCTGTTTGTCTTCATCCTTTACCCCCCCTCGTCCCTCTACCCCCACCTCCCAATGTACGAATGTAATAAAAACATGTCCAGACAACAAATATTTTTACTGAACAATATATAGCTAAAATGGCGGTCCAATTCAATCACATCTAAGTTACTTATTATGTATATAGTGAGCTGACCACTAGTTTCTACGTTTACAAATAGGGTACATTTTTACCTTAAAAAAACTATTCAGCGCATTGGCTCTAGATTCTAGGTGTCTACTTTTTATCTTGAACTTTTTCTTTTCATTTATTTGCATCTAACACCTGATAATTAGTGAAACCTGTTAAAATAACATTTACAAGGTCACAGTAGCTGTGCGACGTTGGTTCATTTTAATGATCCCTTAAAAGGTTTACTAGTATTTTCAGGCTGTTTTTTTAATACGTTCGAATGTTTTACTTGACTACCAGTTTGTTGGCGTTTAGCGGTTTCCTCTGAGTAGCTATAGGACTAACACAACAACCACATTTCATAACGTTAAATTGTCAGTTAAAGGTAACCAGCCAAATTCCAAATGTAAAACTGTTGTCTCTGCATGAAGTATCTCCCACGGTGATATCAGAAAGATCCGCTATTAACCAAAATAATGTATCGTGCTATGTTATTGGTCATATTATCTACAAGATACTGATATATAGGAGATGTATCTATATTTAAGTTATCCTTGCACTTCACTGCGGTCAGTATTATACCGGCATATTTTTACTTTCTCTCGACCCCTCGAAGAGAGGAGAATTGTTATTTAAAAAAAATCTAACTCAAGATTTTGATAAAATGTCAAGGTTTCATGCCCCTCTGTAGCCGAAAAAAGTGTTTTCGTGATACCATCTATCTGTCTGTCTGTATCTTGGACTAGAGCCCAAATTATGTTACCAATATGCCTAAAACTTGTTATCTAGGGTTTCCATAAGGTTCCCTTGAGTGTTTTTAGGAATTATATATCTAGCCATAAAATTAAGGATAGCTTACTGAAGAGCAAACAGAAATAAAATCGACTTTCTCAAAATCCGCCACCAAGGTTTTTGTTAAATTTTGATTCCAGGCATTGTTTAACATTACGAACAAAGTGGAAATCCTTGTTTTCTCATGAAAATGACTTTTAGGGCACTTTACATTAGCAGAAATTTCCAATTTTGATCATATATATGCGACCATTTGAAATACAAAATAATTTATCATTTTAAAGATGTAGTAATATTAAAAATAAACTCTTTTGTTTAAAATTTATTTTTAAAAATCAATAGTTTCTGAGCTCTAGGCCAGTATTTATATTTTTATTCAAATCTCTTAAAATCAAATTGATTTCTAAGCTCTTTGGTGGAGAAAAATGCTCTTCTTGTCTCAATGTTTCTTTAACATTGTATATTAAGCATTTCATTTAAGCTTTTTGAAGGATTGTCTCTGCAACAGTGTATACTATTTCGTTTCACAAATTTTGTGAGTTTTTAGTAAATGTCTCTATTTTAAGATCAAGGAAAAAGGTCTGTGCGGTACACCATACCATTTATTTTATTTAAAAGTTATTTAATAAAAGAAATGTTACATAACTTTGACAATCAATCAAAGATATTTTTATAAAATTATCTATTTTACAAACATCTTAAAAATATTAACTTTACAGAACATGCTTTAGAGTTTCATCAAAGAAAATGGTGGAATCTTAAAGTCTAGCCTCACTTGTACATAAAGCAGTCAAAGATGAAATTATACAATATTAAGACACAGGGTGACCTGGTGGTCTAGAGGTAAGGTGTCGGATTTCTGTTCTGGGGTCCGGAGTTCAATCCTCGGTCCCGGCAAATATTTGTCTGAATACCAAACCCTTCCTTCACCTCTGACAAGACATCTTGTGAATGTGAGGAATGCCAGGCCTCCACCGTGGTTCGGATTCCACGTTAAACTGTAGGTCCTTCATTTCATCTCACGATCACCCTACCATTACACATTAGCATTAGTGTGTATAACCTGAACGGGTAGTAAGACGCGGAGTTAATAATAATAATAATAATAATAATAATAATAATAATGATAATAATTAAGACACAAACTCCACACTTAGGCTGTAGCAGAAGTTTTGTTCTTTTAACTAACCAAGCAGCTTTGGGGAACCAATTTTTAAAAATTAATTTAATTTATTTGTATTTATTTAGGTATTTAACGTGAACAATCATAACTAACTGATTATATCAGCACATGAGAATTTCTATGAGCCAGAGCGAAAGGGCCTACCAATTCTGCCGGAAAAGCTATTTTAACATACCTTCCAGACATATTTTACATGATACAATCGACAATAGACCGACAGCTTTACTTCCCCTCCGAAGGAAGTTGTGCTACGAATCTTTATTATTTAAAAAAACTGCCAACCATGGCTGGGTTTGAAACCACGAACATCAGGTCATGAGGTGAGCCCTTTACCCCAAGACCGGTGAGATTGCCCAGTTTTTAAAAGTGTCATGTTTCAATCGTAAATATCTTTGACATTATTGACTTCCATTTTCTTAAATCCCATAATATGGGTCGATCTTTGAAGAAAATCTGATTAAGTTTAACGACACACATTTTATAAAAGATTGTGTCAACTGTTTTAAAATATAATTGATAAAGTAAATATTTTTCTTTCATAAAATAAATATGACAGTGTAATTCCGTTAGGAGTTCACTGTGAATGCAAGTCTTGTCAATTGACTGTTTGGTGTGAGGTAGAGGCCTACAGTCCAAGTTTCATTGGAAGAGCCATCTGACAGCAAGAAATGTATTCCTACGTCATGTCATGTGATCTGAAAATGTCACTTTTGTTATCAATTCCTATAAAAAAAACTTGGTAAAATATTATCTATGTTGGTCGCCAAACAAAATGTTTTTGTAGGGCCAATACTGTAAGTTGGAATGTTGCTTTTCTTTTATCAAGTATTTCCCCTTCCCCGACACATTCCGAGATAACCCTTATCTTATTCTCGTCAGATCTGCCGATAGTACCTCAGAGAGTCTATTACAGAGGATTAAATGAATCGAATGCCATGTGGTTGACTACTAGCCGACTGCATGATCGGGTAGAAAACACTAAACTAAAATAAACCATACATACATCATTAATTGAAATTAATAAATTTTGTAGCACCCCCTCTGGTGGCTCAATGGTCTAAACTCTTAAAGACATCACTCTCGCAACAGACTGGACTGTCGATGACGGGGAGGTCAAAGTTTGAATACATATCATGTGTACTGAGTTTTACACTCTCCCATCACATAAATGCTGGTACTCTTCCTCTAAATTCAACCTTCCTCATTCACTGCTTAACCTGAACGAGTCGTAAGACGCGGTGCTAGAAGTAAAATATCAATGTTCTCAAAAGTAATTTCAGACGTTCATTTGTTCAAAATATGACCCCAGGCGAGGATCCAGAGGACCCCAAGACATTTTTAGTTAATATTAAAAATAATAATTAAAATTAAACCAATTAAATCCATGTTGGAGTCACTCCTCGTTGTACTGTCACGTGATATATCACTATCCCGCTGTGTCACGTGTCAATCACTGTCAATAATTGATTTAAATTTTTAGCACATATTTTAGTTAGCAAAAACTAACAAAAAACCTAAATAAACGGTGAACTTGTGTACGTTTTGCTTGCCGCTTGAGTGGCAGGAATAATGAAGTATTTCAAAACTAAAGGTTTGAGTGACTAGATAACTGCAAATAAATATTTAAAAAATTGAAAGAATACAGTATGCACGAAACTTGGAACATAAATAAATCGAAATAGAAAACGTGTTTACTTGAAGCATAATGGCCATTTCCTATTTAATGTTCATATGATGCGTTCTTTCTATTTATATCCTAACAAATATGGCTAGTAATAATAAATTAAAGAAATGTAAAGAAAACTAATTTAAATTAAGTTTTCGCAAGCACAGGGCCTAAAAATCTAATTGTGGAAATGTTGAATTTGTTATGTTGTTGACATTGAAAGAGAAAATTAAATCGTAGTAATCTTGATTTTACTATGTTATAGACTTGTAACCCGTGGGAAACGTGATCGTAGTTTTGTTGAAAGAAAACATAATAATTTTTTTAATTTACGAATTAATAAACAAATAATGCTTACATTTTTTTAAATATTAGTTGAATTCAACTACGAATATCAGTTAAACATTTTTTTTCTTTCGAAGTTTGAATTAGAGGTTATTACCAATATGATATTATATACTTACCAAGTTCTCGAGTTGCCCGATCAAAATACGGGCATAAAAAATACTCGCCCGACATTCCGGGACCTTTAGATACCTGAGTTATTGCCCGAAATTTCGGGTGCCCGAACACCCCAATGATACAAACATTTATTTGATATGGATGATAGAAAGTATGTTTAAATGAGCTTACATTTATATTTCGAGTTTCTTGCAAAGGGACATTTTGGAGCATCTTTAGTAAAGTAAAACTTTTTATTGGTAACCAATGATGACATTATATAATATTATTAGTGTTATTTTATATGTATTGATAGTGTATATTAAGAGCGTGTATAACATGTCAATCAACTCTGTGATACAGCTGACTAGAAATCTTGAATTTACGCCAACACTATTTGTGTCACGTGGATATTTTCTGACTAAACATTAATGGAGATAAAGAGTTAATAGAAGTTCCTAATACTCAACATTGGTGAAATATTCAATGATATTAGGATAAGAACTGTACTGAAAAGGCCGTTTTTGACCAATTTAGAGTGACTTCACCGATAAGCAAATCTTAATTCTGTCATAACAGGGACATACTGTAGTTATTAATAAGAACCTTTGTCCCTTTGTTCTCCATCGTAACCGCGGAAATTGCGAGTAATCATTAAAATACGAACGCACTACTGCACACATTTCTGGGATATCGTAGACTTTTCTTTTCCCTTCTACTCCCATAATACCTCGCGCGAGCCGGGAGCTGAGTTGGGCCTGCTATGATGAATGCTCTTAACCTGACGTATGAATACTTGAAAGCAGATGTAGTAGATTTTTCTAGACGTCAGGTATGTCAATTCGTAAGAGAACTGGGTATGCCACCAGTCAATAGTAAATTATTATTATTATTATTATTATTATTATTATTATTATTATTATTAGCACCGCGTCTTACTACCCGTTCGGGTTATACGCACTTACGCTAATGTGTAATGGTAGGGTGATTGTGAGATGAAATGGAGGAGCTACAGTTTAACGTGGAATCCGAACCACGGTGGAGGCCTGGCATTCCCCACATTCACAAGATGTCTTGTCAGAGGTGAAGGAAGGGTTTGGTAATCAGATAAATCTGTGCCGGGACCGAGGATTGAACCCCGGCCGCCAGCACAGAAGTCCGACAACTTACCCCTAGATCACCAGGTCACCTGTCAATAGTAAAAATCTCGATGTTATTCATTATTTTGAAGCTCAATTTGTTTTAACGGAGAATCCACACTGTCTCAAATGTTCTGATTGATCTCATTTCATCACGTACATTATTTAGTTCGGTTTCAATTATGTAAGAATCATCTTCGTATATGAGGATTGTATCCAAATATTTAATAATTTTGAATTTTTTTTGTATGACTGTTATTTTTAATAACATAAGAATCCACAGCACAGTTAAAAGTAGACTATTTTGTTTGTTAAAATTGTAAATAGAGATTTGATATTGCGTTATCTTAAATTTTATTGGACATATTAACCTTAGGTCTGAGTCAACTGGCTCTTTATTTACGATTGTATTCCATTGATAATTTAGTGCCCCTTTGGATTGTTGCCCTGGGCCTTTGCCCCTTCTCCATCCCCCTTAAACGGCCCTGCCCTTGTGCTTGCACCATAACACAGTTTTGGGTGTGTTCTAACTTTACAATGCTCTTTGAAATTTGAAACTTGGAGAAACCTTTCAGATTTCCATTTACGAGCTCTTCTCCAGCCAAATGAAGCCAAACAGTTACAAGGATAGGTAACTTGATAGTAGTAGTTTATTAGATGTTGTTGGGGTTATCAGCCACAATTATAGCCAAGAATACCTTCAAATGGAAGGTACAGTCCAATATTCATAGGAAGATACTTTTGGAAAACACAGATATGCCTAGGGATGAGAAAAAAATATTGATACGTTAATAATATCGTTATTTTCCTTTCGATACTTGTATTTTTTACTCGATATATTTACTGATATTAGTACTCAAACTCCGGTATCGAAAGAAAGCATTCATTCTTCTCTAGCTCATCATCATTCATAGCTGCTCTTTCATCTTTGTTTATCAATACAGCATGATGCCTGACCATGTGATGGGGCTAGGGGTGACCAGTCCTTTACACCTTTCTTTATCAATGAGCATGGTCATCACAAACTAAATAAAATAAGCTTTTGTAGAGCTCAATGAACTCACTCAACTTAAGGATGTCCCAAGCAGACGAAGCAGAAAAGTTTATGTGCACTGTTTAAGCAGATGTATAAGGACAGGTCATCCTTTCTTCTAGTGTTCGTCAATAGTTAATAATCTATATTGATAAAGTATACAAACGATGAATGAAGCTAGAAAATGGCACCTCCCAGAAGTGAATTATGGAAGTTATTTTAAGAAGTTGGATAGGTAAAAATTATCTTTTAAAATTGGTTTTAAAATATTGAAAACTATTATAGTTTTCAGTGTTTAAATAAATATGAAAATGAAATTATGATGCAAAAGTTGAAAATATTATTAATAAATAAAAAACAATTTCCAGATTAAAATTTCGATACCGATACTTACTGCTATCGATACTTTTATTTCGATACTAGTACGGTATCGATATTTTTCTTCCGATACTTTTCTTTCGATACCATATCCCTTCATATTCTTAGTGATTTGTGAACCAAATTAACATCATTTTACTATGTTATGGGTGTTATTTTATAGGTATTCCGTATTGGTAATATCTATCAAAATTGACAGTTGAAGATCCCATGACTTGACGTATGACTACACAAAAGTAGATATAGTAGATATCTGTCAAATAAAACCTTTCCTCTGAAAATTGGATTGTAAAGGTCTTCATAGTTTGTATTCAAACTAATTATTAAATTTTATTCTACGCATGATGTCAAGACAATTTAATTTAGATTGCGTGTGGGTTGATTTCTTTAAAAAGGTATGAATGGGGCAACCACTTAGTAAATGCTAACAAATAATAAATAATGATAAACAAACGTTGTCTAGTCTCTCAAGGATGTGAAGCGAGAGTACTGTGAGATTGGATGAAAGAATCTCGTTGTAGTTGTACAGAGATGAACCCGTGAAGTCACGGTTTGTGGTCAACCTCTGGAGTCCTAGGTGGTTTGGAGTTAACTTGGATAACATAATCACGCCTCTCATTTCAAGTATGATTCGTTCATAGCGGGAATGAGACACAGAGATTATCATTATTATTTCCTGCGTGCTACGCTTGCTTATACAGTGTTACCATATTTGACGAAGAAAAAAAAAAAGGACGTGTTTATATATTTAGATTCAAAAGTACAGGAACACCATGATGCCATAGGTTTAAGTATTTAATGGAGGGAGAGATATACCAAATAAATATACAACATCTAGTTAGGAAATATGTTTAGAAGTGAACACTGAAAAGACTAAGTATATGATATCACACAGATTGTGGACGATAATTTAGAGGTTACTGCGAAAAACATATCATTTAAAAGGGTTAATGAGTGTAAATATTTGGGAACAATTTTAATTAGCAATAATGAATATAGATAGGAAAATATCACAGTCGAGAAAAACATGCTATTATTTGGTCATTAAGTTGTTAACCTCTCGCCTGCTTTCAAGGAAAACCAATTTAATATGATATGAAAGAAGGTGTTTAGGAAAATATTTGGTACAAAAAGGGATGAGGCTACTGGGAAATGAAGGAGACTACATAATGTAGTCATCACAAGACATTGTTAGGATAATAAAGTCTGCAGCGAGAATGGAATAAATTACAACCTTGTTCAAGGTATTGACTGGCAAACTCGATGTGAAGAGACCATTGGAAAGACCTAGACACAGATGGGAGGATAACATTAGAATGGGCCTGAAAGAGATAGGGTGTAATGAGGTGGACTGGATAGAACTAGCTCAATATAGGGATAGGCGGCATACTCTTGAAAGTGCAGCAATGAACTTTCAATTTCTTTATGCCATAGATTAGGTAAGTAATAAATAACAACTCTTTGCCTATCAGCCTCTGCAATATTGAATTTAAATCACACAGTGTTTGGACATCGACTGCTCCATTCCATCATAATAGCTTCCAACACTAACATAATCACTGACAGCAAATAAAATCGCACGGAACGCGATACAAATGAGTAGCTATAAAAAAACAACAAAGAAGCTAAACTCAAAATAGAAGGGTAGTGTTTCTAGCACCGTCTATTGAGAAGGCCAAGAAACCGGTTAGCCCTATATGCAGCTGATATCACTATAAACAATGAGGCCCCTTATAATTGACTATGTCCAAGATAAATATAATCTTAAATACTATCTAATCACGTCACCATCTTTTCAATTCCTTGTAACATAATTGGTTAAAACTCGCCAATTTTTATTTGACAAAATTATATCTTCTTTATTTTTACCCCCCCTTTCCTCATTTGATGATAGTAGCTTAGTCTTCTATGACATGTTTCGATATTATTATTGAGGTTACACCATCTTCAGGTCTTATTTATGATAAAGATGATATTCTGTTAAATATCTATTATAAGAAATGTTGTGAAAATGTTGAGGTCTTATATGTAAAAACTTTATGTGGGATGATCAACATGTCGCCATTTAAGACTAAGCTTATATCAAATAAGGAGAAGGGAATAAAATAAAGGTGATATAATTTTGTCATTTATCACTCCAGACCAAATCATGAACATTATTAAAAATAATTTTTATTTGTACGAAAAAAGTCCTCTTGGACATATATTTTACGCCTCAAAAGAGGACATGTCCAATGGAAGCAGGCCGTATGTTAGCCCAGCTCAGATCGTATCGGAGTGCACTATATCCGGGGGAGCTGCTTTGAATTCGCTCGGGGTGGGGGGGTTGGGGGGGGGGGTCTTCATTCAGACATTTCTCTAAAAAAAACCAACCCTAAGGAAAATATAAAGACATATGTAAAATCAACATTTTAAGGTTGGGAGGTTAAGGGGGTTAAGTAAATATCTGTAAAGTTTTTATGCAATAAGGTTTTTGCCCAAAACAAATAAAATATTTATTCATTAGATTCGTTTAGTTTAATATTCCACATTTAGTTATCCGAACAGTATTTGAATATTTGCTATGAGCATTGTGGAATTATAACATGACTTCCTCCTTTAATGTGTGTGGATAATTAAA
>CABEEJ010009022.1:0-14317 GCA_901482245.1 Timema douglasi
ATACAATTTGTGTTCAGAGACACACAGTACCGGTAAGCAGCAGTTGAAACACCTATACAATTTGTGTTCAGAGACACACAGTACCGGTAAGCAGCAGTTGAAACACCTATACAATTTGTGTTCAGAGACACACAGTACCAGTAAGCAGCAGTTGACATTTGAACACCAAACATTTCGCGGTTTGGCGTTAAAGTTTGTGTGAAAAGGTGTGTTTGTGCATATAGACGTAATTTGAATTTTACTTCAGTTTATACTTGGTGGTCGACTCATGAATATAAGTAGGTACTGAATAGCTTGCAAAAAGCTAAATTTATTTATAAGAACATTGTTTGACTGTTGGATTTCAATTAATATTTTGAGATAAGAAATGGTGCAATCTGGCCTGAAAAGACAGGCATCTTTAATTAACTATTTTATCAAAAGGAACAAAAGCGATAATGTAGGCAAATGTGATCAGCCCGTTAACTTAAATTCATCAAATGAATTATTGTTGATAATTGAATCAATTGCGAACATATCCACAAAAACCACCAAATCAGAAGAAATTCTCAAGAATCCCGATATTTTATTCGTGATTGTAATATAGGACGGTTTGTGTGTAAGACTAATTTAACCGATTTGATGAAAGAACAGCTTCTGACGTCACCATGCTCCAGATTGTTGTAAGTTTCCCATAAACTCTAAACGAAATCTTATTTTTCAGATTTCATGGCCTAAAAGATTTCATTAGTTAATTTATTCGCAACATCTGGAAGGTGCGTTGTGTTTTATTTGCTGCCGAACAAGGTGGAAAAGGTGAGCACCAACAGTTGGGAGCAGTAATAAACCGATCTTTACTAACTGGAAGAAAGCTCTCGGTAGCTTTGTCGCGCGTGCCAACACAACCTACCACAAGAAAAGCATTGAGCATGCAGATTTATTTTTGAAGCTGGGCAGTGGAAAACAAAAGAGGATAATTGATCAGCTCAGCAGGGAACGTGTACGTTTAACTAGAACATAGAGCTAGAGTGCGTTCAGGATTGAAACAGGGATTGTTTGTGGAAGGCAAGAAATTGCTTTGCATGGTACGAATGACACAGGAAGTGTAATAAGACAGGATTTAGAATACGTATGCATACTGGTGGCTCAGATTTGCGAAATCACTTAGAAACCGGAGCAATGAATGCACAATATACTAGTCCAAGAATTCAATATCAAATTATTGGTATTTATATTTGCATAATACAAGAACAATTTGTGCAGAAAATAAACAATTCAAAATGTTTTACAGTGTTACCGGTAGGTGATGAAATCACAGATATTGCTAGAACAAAACAACTATTGTGTGTGCGCTATGTGGACTTAGAGGAAAACAAATTGTGGGAATATTTGATTGAATTTGCACTTGCTCATTATTAAACAGGACAAGGACTTGCAGCTTTGATTAAGACACGCCTCAGGCGTCATAGTCAAGGCCGTAGCCAGCCAATAATTTCAGGGGGGTTTGGTTGGCACATCCCCCAATTGCTGGAAAGGTAGAAAAAACTATAGCTATTAAACACCTCTCGCAGCTCTCTGAAGTGCTTTTATGGTAACACAGCCTCCTAACTTGTACTTTTACCTTAATTTGGACATTGTTTGAATCATAAATAAAACCATGTTTATTTTGTTCATTACATTTCGGGTGGTTTGAACACCCAAACCGCCCCCCGACTACGGCCTTGGGCCTTGGTCATGGTATTGCTTGCAAGTAATTGGTTGACCAAGGATATGATGGAGCAGCAGCCATGAGTGGTCACTTACATGGCGCGCAAGCCTACATTCGTAAAGATCATCCTATGACATCATACATACACTGTAGTGCGCTTCCATTAAACCTTGCACTGGCCAATTCATGTGCCTTTCCGGCTATTAGAAGATTCATTGTCTAATTCGGTCTGTAGGAACTTTCTTTCGTTCATCTGCACAACTCCACGATGTTTTAAAACAAACTATAAGTGAAATATTACCTGATTCAAAGAATAAGACTCTCATAGCTATGTGTGAAACAAGTTGGGTTAATAAACACGAGGCAGTTTTTCGATTTGATGAACCTTATTCAGCTTTGGTTCATTCCCTGAAGACGTTGGAAGAGTTCCCAAAAAGGATACATCTCAAAAAGAACAACAGCTAATTAGTGCTGCGACCCAAAGTCAGTGTGTTGTTTCTTTGACAGTTTTAGAAAATGTATTTTCTCGTACATTTGTACTATTCAAGCACTTCAAAAAGTCCCATGTGATCTTGAAGCTGCATGTGATTGTGTGGGAAATGTGGTTTCTGTTCTCAACACTATTCGGAAGGATGTGGATCAATAGTTTACACAATTATTTGTTTCAGCGTGCCTCTTGATGAAAAACATAGGTTCATAAATGAAGATACTACGAATAATATCAAAACATCACACAGAGAAAACACTCCTGGAGCACCATTGGAATATTTCAAAAGGAACCTATTTCTTCTATTTATTGGTCACAAATGTACACAGCTAAAAGCCAGCTTTCAAAGTCACATGTCTGTAATTGCATCTCTGCAAAAATGCATTCTAAGCCATTGTGTTGACTCAGAACAACAATAACTAAACGAATGTATTGAATTTTATATTTCTCTGTTGCCAGAACCTGCTGTGTTAAACACATAATTCAGTATCTGAAAGTAGAAGTGGGCCAAGAAAGAGTCAACTTCAAGACCATCGTGTCCGCTTGATAGTCTAAAAGATTGCAATGAGAAGTTATTTACAAACATCAAAAAGCTACTACAAATATTTGCAGCTTTTCCGGTTTCAACTGCAACGCTAAAGAGATCCTTTTTAAATCTCCAAAGACTAAAGACCTATCTGCGGAATTCTACTGGAGAAAGCAGATCTACTCGACTAACTTCACTTGCAATATACCTCAGTATTCCTGTTGACCCTGACGCAGTAGTGTCACGGTTTGCAAATATAGCCAATCGTGAACACTTTATGTTGAAAAGGTTTGATAAATAGCTTTATTGTACAGTAAATGAAATAATAATAAATGTATCCATCATAAGGTGCTTAATAATGCAGTAACCATAAGCAGGGAGAGTTACCTTTTATGTCTCACTTATGTCAGCATTATAGCTCAGTTGTTAGATTTTCTATTTTGTGTTTAATTTCAAGGGTTCGATTCCTAACAGAGGAAAAATATTTATGATTTGATGAATTTTACGGTCTTGGGTTTGGGTGTTGTATATATGTTAAAGAATTAAGTTAGTAGGTAAGTTGTGTTGCTGGTAAATAACAAATTCCAATGTGTTCAAAATTGAAAGTTAAATCTTTCAGTTAAAAAAAATAGAAGGATTACAATAAGTATTGCTCACCTTCAGGCTCATTCTATGCAAAGCCCCCCCACCCCCTCCCTCTCCCGAAATAAATTTCTGGGTAGGGTAGTGCAACTCAGAAGGCACATAAAACATAAACATATACATAAATCCTAGTGTTTTTTGGAACCTTGTTGACAAAAAAAAAGTCCCAGGCTTGGATAGTAAATAAGGTTTAGATTTATGTCTACACAGCAATGGGATTTACGTTTAGAGGTGACATGAAAGCTAATCTACATATAGAACTAAATATATATATATATAAATGATTTTATACCTTTGCAACGTATCCCCAAGATACAATATCAATTTCATATTTCTGATAGTCTGGAATTAAAATGTACTCAATATGACAAAACGATGTAGGCTTGCCTACTTCAAAGATGGTATAGTCTTTTTCTTCAATAGGAGATAAATTATGTTTTTTATTTTTCCGGTTGGTTTCGCTCTTTTCTTTCTTATTTTTCATGTTATGTTGAATAGGTAGGGCAATAACAAAAATTATTGAAAATGTAACCATTATTTTGTGTGTTGCATATCTTATTCGAAATAAATGTTCAATAAAAAAAAGGTAGCATAAGTATCTAAACACTTGATTAAATTATTGTTTGTTTCTATGCCAGCATGATAATAGACTTTGTGTATCAGATAATAAACTTAACTGATTGTTACAGCACATTGTATAATTAACCAATTGAAATGATTTCCTTCACTAACATTAAATGTGTTGAACTGTCACTACTGATATGAAAACGTCCCTACTCCTGTTCAAACTCCACGTAGGCGATGTGTCAAGATGGCTATAAGGGTTGTGGGGGTAAAGGGTGAAACCCACAAGACACATAAGAATGCTTTTTGATGTTATTTTAATAAACAGTGCTTATGTCAGATTATAGTAATTCGCGCCTAAATATCCAGGCTGTACATTGTAGCAACCTGGTGGTAATCTTGTTAACTAAACTATATCAAGTGGATTTTGTTTTGTAAATAATCTCTGTTCTGTTGATTGTTGTAAAAAATTAAGAATTATCACAAACAATAATTCTACTTAAAAATACTTCTAAAAAGTTATGGGCCCAGGATTAGTTCCTAATGCGTTGTTGGTTCTCTAAAGATAAAACGAATCAGTTTTGTAGTATTTTATTGCTCAAGCTATCCATACTGCCGGGGCTGTTAACGTCGCAAGAAAGTTAGTTTTCATGAGCACATTAAGTTTAGTGTCACATTATTTGAGTGAACATTCTCACGGAAAAATTCATGTTTATCAGTTAAACGAAAAAGTGAAGTTTCAAGTAATTGTATGCGAGTATGTTTATTTACTTAATAGAGTCCGTTTCTGTATGTATATACCTTGATATTAACCTTGAACTTTAGTCAAAATGTCGGAAAAGTTCGACATATCAAGTGTTAATAAGTTTAATGATAGTAACTACCAGCAGTGGAATTTCCAATTGACATGCGCTCTACGCGCCGAAGGTATTTTCAAAATCGCAAAAGGTGAGGAAGCTATGCCTACTGAAAATGCAAATAAGGTAATCGATCTTTGGCAGTAAAGGAATGCTGTAGCTATGTTCACCCTTACCTCAGCTATGGAGCTCAGTCAGATTGCCTTTATTGAAAATTGTAAATCGTCCTATGAAATTCTAAGCAAACTAGATTCTATTTACGAGCACAGATCAGAAACAAATAAAATGATAGTACATGAGCGTTTCTATCATTATCAATGGAGCTCGACCGACGACTAGCTATCATGACCAAGATCTTGAGTAGTCTACCTTTGAAATATGAGAGTTTCAGACAGGCCTGGCTTTCCATGAGTGAGACCAACAAGCCATCGCCAATTTGACATCCCGTCTGATTGATGAAGAGGCGAGCCTGACTAAGGGGGAAGAGCAAGAAACTGCCTTAGCTTCAATAGCTAACCGAGAAACTAAATCTCGTGGACATAAACCACAATTTTATGAAACAGGAAAACAAAGTAACCAAATCATAAGAAAACTTACCTGTTATAACTGCCAACGTAAAGGCCATAACCAGTCAAATTGTTCTGCCTTTAATGTTGAGGAAGCAAATGTATGTATTTCTTTGTCTGACGAGAATACTTGGACCATGGATAGGGGGGCTTCCAGCCATATGACATGGCACAGAGACTACTTTGACAAATTTGAAGAGATTAGTGATGGTTCTTCTGTGCGTCTTGGTGACAACCACAAGCTTTTTGTCAGAGGTAAAGGTGATGTGAATATTCTTAGGTTTCTGAATGGTCAGTGGTATGACTCGGTTATTAGAGACGTCCTATTTTTTCCGGAACTCAAAAAGAACCTCATGTCTGAAGGAAAAATCACTAAGCAAGGAATGAAAATTGTTAAATCAGACAATTTTGTTGAAGTTTTTGAAAAACGAAAGTTGATTGTTTGTGGCGAACGCCAGCCAAATAGCCTGTATAAAATGCTTTTTCAGACACTAACCTCAAATGAAGCCGATTCTGTCACTCAGACTAATTTGAGGCTATGGTACGAACGCCTCGGCCACATCAATGTTAGAGCTTTGAAGGATTTAGTCTCAAAAGGCTTAACTGAGGGTGTTGATCTGAGTGATGCAGACAATTTATTTTGCCCTGGCTGTGCATATGGAAAGAACCACAAGCTCCCGTTCAACAACCCAACCCACCAGAAGATGAAAGTTGGTGAGTTAATAAAAGTGATACACTACAATGTTTTAAAGATTTTTGTAAGTTTGTAGAAACAAAATACAAGCAAAGTGTGCAAATACTCCATACAGGTAATTGTAGAGAGTACGTCAATGTGGAATTTCAGGATTTTCTTGCCTCAAAAGGGATCATTGCTGAGAGAACAGTGCCATACACACCCGAACAAAACTCTCGCTCAGAGAGAGATATGCGCACAATTGTTGAGAGTGCCCGGACGATGCTTTGCATTAGTAACTTCCCTCAAGAGCTTTGGGCGGAAGCTGTAAATTGTGCTGTATACATATTAAACCGTACACCTACAAAGCAGGCATATCACTCCACACGCCTGGAACTGTGGACAGGCAAAAAGCCTCAGCTGTCACATGTAAGGACGTTTGAATGTGAAGCCTATATGATGGTGAAAAATGGAAGAAAGAAGTTGTATAAGAAATCTAAGAAGATAATACTTGTTGGATATGATGTAAATTCTACCAACGATCCTGACACTAAGAAAATTAGAATACCAAGAAATGTTCTCTTCAATGTGTTGACCGTAAGGGTATGGTATCTGGTGACCGTTCCGAGACCTGATACACCCCCTGGTGAGACAGGCAGGGCCCCCATCGTCCCTCCTTAGCTATGCTACTGCTTATTTCGTTATAGTAATTATTGAACTTCAATATGATTTCTGAAACCATTATACATGCTAATAGCCAACTATAATTAATATATTGTAGTCTTGGTAGAATGCAAACAACATGGATTATAGCTATATATTTAAATATATTAAAGATTTTATTAGTATTTGTACACTATTACCTGTAAACTGAGTGGAATATTCTTTAAAGTAAATGTTTATTCAACCAAGTGTGGTGTAATACTTCACTATTTTCAAATAATAACACTTCTATTCACCAGAGACTTGTTTTCGAACAAGAACACTAAAAAAAACACTGTTAAATCTGTTCCCTCACCATCAAGCAGACGACAAACTTGGACGTCATACTTTGGTCCTTTGCAAGGGGTGGGTTTATGTCCATCCAGTATACTATAGAGATCAGTGCTGACAACTAGTCCTGTCACAGCCAAAATAGCTGTTCGAGAGCTGTAAGCGAACAGTTCATTAGCTCAACCCCAGGTTTTGAATAATGAAGTCATGCTCACCTATAGTTTGGGAGCAGTTCGTCAGCAGTTCGCAAAATGTCGATGTTATCGCGTAAGGAATATGATGTTATAATTGCCTGAGATAGTTTAATTATAGTGAAATGACCGTGAAAAAGAAAATACAGAAAAAACGTATTATCAGAAGGTGTTGGAGAAGAAGTTTATTCAGCAATCGTGAAAATTATAGCGGAACTGAACTGTCTTGCTTAATAACTTGCAAATGGAAGATTTAACAAAATTAGCTTTGTGATTAGCTCCCCCGCCCCNTTTTGCGTTTCTTTGGCTTCAGAATTTGGCTCATACTTGTCGTGTAAAAATACTAGATAATGATTTAAGCCAAACTATAGTTCTTCCTGGATTTCATTAGTTTCCATTCCAGATTTCTTCACTCTTGACGCCTTTGCACGGACTTTTCTGTAATGTGATTAATTGACGGCTAGTTTACGTTCTATTTCTTTCAACATCACATTTAGCACCACGTCAATTTATCGTATTCAGTCCTTTTTCATAGTCCGATTTTTATAATTAGTGCTTTTTTGATTCCATGGCTTTGGATGCGAGTTATACTGTCCAATTAAATTTACAATCTGTTCTTCCCTACATTCAATTGTAGTAACAGAAATATGAAAAGATATTAAATTAATAATAGCTAAACAGTCCCAAAATTAAGCTCTTGCGTTATAAAAACTTACACAATGCAAGTTCTGTTCGCCCTGTTCCCGCTAAAAATTTCTTTGATATTATCGCTCATGTAGCGAAATTCAACCGAACACAAAAAACTACGATCTTCTCGTGATCTCTAGTACACACCTAGCTCGTCAGTTGCTCGCTAACAGTTCGCGAACTTGGTCTGTATGGGCCTTTTAGATGGGTTTATATTCGTGCATAACGCATAGCTGATAGTTAATAGTGTATAGTGTACAATTCATAAGAAAAATATACACTGTATAATGAAACGTAATGTATAACATTTCACTTAAATCGATTGTATTTTATTAAGAGAAAACGACCAAATATTTTTTCACTATTAGATAATGTCTATAAAAATTCTTTAGTAAAGTGTTGATTGTAAAAACAACTTTTACTAAAATGTATCGTTTGAAACTAAATTTTAACTACATTTAAGCTTTGTCTGTACTAAATCAAATTTGATTTTTATTTGATTCAGATTTTATCACTGTAATGAATACTAGAGCAAACCTACTTCTCAATAACACAATGAATAAGGTAATATTTCTCCATTATTTTCAATCATACCGCCAGTGTTGCTATCTTGGCAAAATAATGCCCAAAACTGTTCTTTTCCTCAATATCTCACTTTGGGTGCATCCTGGGATAAAAGGTTATTATAAAATTAAAAAGCCACTACTTTTATTTTACCAAATATGTAATACAACATTTTTCCCAAACTGAATTGTTTTGGTCCAGCAGCAGAGTGAATTTTAGTATTATTTTAAAAAATCTCATATTTCGCAATTACTCATTTTATTGCGCGTTTTATGAACGAGTTTTTTGTTTGTTTGGAGAAAAAAACTTGTTTTTACAGTAAAAATGCTTCCAGCAAATAGATTTTACTTGTCTTTTTCGTATCGATTTATATAGAACCCTTGTTTCCATACCACCATGAGGTAAAGTGTATGATGAATTTGTTTTTACATGGTATTCCTTACAGGCCTAATCCACCAATTAATTACTTATTGCTTTGTTTTAAGTTGTCTATATAGAAGGTCCAGATTCACTGTAGTCTTTAGCAATAATTTTTTCTAAAACTGCCTCGGTTTCGCTATCTATTGAGTGTGGCGCTTTGTAGTTCCCCAGCTTTATAGAAATGTATCGACTGATGAGTCGAATTCCTCATCGTAATCAAGCTCATCGATTGTTACCGGTTCATTTTCGTGGCTTTGTCCGTTACCGAACATTTTATATCTGCCTTTCTAAAACCCCACGCTAACGTGCACCCTTTCTTACACTTGCAGGAGATAAATTTATACAACTTTTGGGAGAATAAGTTTTAAGTGCTCTTACTAGTAGCGATGTAAAATTTGCTTTTAGTATCAATCTGACAATACATTGGTAACGATAAGCGTCAAGTGCGATATTGTCTTCATCTTTTGCTCCGTACAGTAACAGTAACATTGGTTGTTTTTTTTTCAACAGCAAGACTATATAAGATGAATGAATGGTGTCGTAGTCACTTAGTAGAGCGATAATAAAAGGTAAGCATATTGCCTGAGATCTCAAAGAATAACTTTTCTATGTTACCTACCCCATGAAACCATTCCATGCCGCAATATTTCTTGAAGAGCCAGAGAAAATCAGAAACTGAGAACGATATAACGATGGAAACTGGAAGAATGCTTTTAACATTTTTAACGACTGTTGCTTTTAGTCCTGATTCTTGGTGTTTTTCTAAGAAATAAGCGGTATCTATATAAACCGCCCTATTACTTTTGCTTATTGTATTTTTGAAAGGCGTTGAATACTTGTGTCTCGAACAATTGCGGTGCTAAGCTACAGAATAAATACCTCTCATAGCGTGAAGTGTAAGCAGATCAATAAAGGTTTGGTATTAAAATCGGCATGGTCGTAAACATACTGGAAGAATCAGGTTTTTTCTGTGATCATCTCAGGACGCATGGTGGTTGAGATCTCAAAAAGTAATTAATTCTTCATCGTACGATGCACAAAATCTCAGCGCTAAAATAACGTCCAGACTGTTTGAAGTCGTACTTTTCATGTAGAAATGGAGCAACGCTGACTTACAAGTGTGAACTAAATTATTGAATCCTAGTCGATGTGATTATACAATGTGCAAAAGCTGCACATTTCTTTGAGCATTTTCAAAGATCTGCATTTGTAGCTCACAGCTATGGAACGTAGAAATACAGCCTTAGTTTCCGTTACGGCAGTGTCATCATCTTTCAAAAAAATTATCAGTAGGTCGGTAATCTAGCATGTAGCAGATCTGACTTTAATATCCTCCAATACATTCATCACGGCTGCTTTGACAGCTCGCAGGTTTTCTTCCTGTGGGTCAGATTCTTTTTTCATACCAACTCTTCGCGTGAACCTTGAATCAACTGTTACGAAAGAAAATAACCGGATATCTCTTTCCGACTTGAGCGATCACACTGTCATCACCATGCTTCTCGAGCAATCTTAATTTTACTGTTATTTTCTTCTAGAAAATAATAATATATTTCTTCCAAAGCTTCTTCGACATTCATGGCTGGTGGACTATGACTTTTGGATAGCAAGAAATCTTTTTATTCGTGAAATGTGATATCTAACTTCAGCTGTGACTAAATCTAGTGTAAATTTCATGCGTTTGATGATTTCGTGACTCCAAACATCATTCCAAGCTGAAGTTTTCACATTCAAGCTGCGAACCTCGTTATTTATATAGCGAGCATTCAGCTTGGCCTTGTTTTGTTTCTTTGAACATTGCTCCGTAATTTCCCAGCAGCGTAATAAACAATTATGGGTTGTTTAAAATTAATAACAATTCTGCCAGATCTTAATAATGGTGGGATGTATTTGGTTTTACTTTTCTTATTTGACGAATTATCCGTGAATCTTTCATTGCAGTACCACTCCGACATGAGTCACGCACTCTCATAGAAGTATTTTTACGAAGAAAGTGTATTTTCCCGTAGTTCCCTTTTAAACTCAATTGTCTCAAATCTAAATGTTTCAGTAACGTACTAAAACAGAGATTGAATTGAAATCACAATAAAAATAGATTGTTGCTAAGCCTACCTTTAAATGCTCTTAAGAGAGGAGCTTTCCTTTAACAATTGCGGCGTGTTTTATTAACATTATCATTAATGAAACAAGAAAGAAAAGATACAACATAATTAACACAAATAATATTAATACTTAGCACCACGTCTTACTACCTGTTTGGGTTATACGCTGAAGTATTAAATACTCTAATGGGTTCGGAATTGGGAAGGTTTATATAGAGTAAGTGAACCCACATTTGCGTGGAAAGATAGTGGAAAACCATTTAGTAAAAATCACCCCAGTTCATCCGACTGAGATATGAACCTCGATTTCCCCGTTCTCGGCAGTCTAGCTTAACACGAAACTAATGTGTTAGCTAACTAACTACGCCACCAGAGACGGATCATAAAGATCACTGTACTTCCATTTCACCCGGTTTCAAATGAATATATTATCTAGATCTTGATTTATACTGTTACACCCGAGAGAGAGATAAGTTCCCCGAGTTTACAAATTGTAGTAAGAGACGATTCAAAGAACTTTGGTACAGGAGAAATTAAATCAACCGTTGTTCCAAGTCACAGGTATTCTCAAATGTGGCTGAATCTAAGAAATATGTAGCTATGTTAGAGCAAATAGGGATAAATGAGGGAGGGGAATAACCAGAAACCGTAACTAGAAAAAAAACGAGCTTGTATTCTATAGCGCGTTTAGCCTTTCCATCTAATATATGGCATTTCAATAATGTTCGACTTAGCTAGGCTAGACTGATGTGTCGAAACTATTCACTTTAAAAAAATGGATACGACTATATTTGTAGAGATTTAATGCCGTTTTAATTTCTTAGTAATAGTTTTTATCGTATACCTAATGCAACTGAAATGAGATATTTCTAATAAATCTATTATGAGTATCATTTTGCCAATATGGCAGAGTCGGTGATTTTGATAAGATTTCGCATTTTTTAGCATTTCATCAAGGGCATCGAAATCTACAAATTCCCATAGTTTCAAAACTTTCGGACTTATTGGGATAAAAAACCCGTTTTCTCGGCTCATGCCCTGTTCGCTGTACTACTATAGGCAACATATTGTTTGGCATGTATAATAAATACAAGTTAGTAACTAACTATTCCGCTAGTTTATTATTTCATTTATCTAATTTTATTTTGAAAATTTGAAGCCTTCTTAACGTTTTACGTTTTTAAAGAAGGAACATAATTTTGAAAATAGAACAAAGAACCCTTTTATGTTAAACGTTGTGAGTTTAAAATATTTAATGTTATATTTTATTCCACGTATTATATAATATTATATTGTATATCAATTTATTTGTATTGTTACCAAACTATTTAAATTTAACGGTATCTTGGTTCATATGGTATTTTAATAGCCTATTTGATTCCTTCATCCATTATGATCAAGCCCAAGGGCAATTTTGGAAGAACGTATATCGTTCGGTAATCAGGAATGTCAATTAAAGATTCAAAGGATATAGGATTTTTATACAAAACCATGAGTAAGTATGTTGATAGATTGGGCTGAAAGTTACGCTGAAATAATATGACAAGTTTTAAAATAATAATAATTTATTATCAAAAATGATTTGTTCTCTATAACTTTTACTATGCACGGTAATTCTTATTGTGTTAGACCAAAACAAACGACAAGCGCTAACCGAAGAATCTGTTAAAACCGCTGCGGAATAAATGATGAGAAGTGATTGTGTTTATTCTTTTGTATTATTAGAACCGTGGTGATTAAATGCACGTTTTATTTTGATCGACATTAAATTATTTTATTTTTGGATTTACGCGTAAAAGCTTTGCTTCAGCGAGTATTAAATTTAGTATATTTTTGAACCGGCGGGCTTGTTTTATGCCGGGCTTTGTGTAGTCCAATCACAAGCACACATTAAATTGCTGCTCTATCTGTAGACTATTTTATTAGTGTACAGTTTCTGAGGATTAAAGTTAATACATAAGAATGGATGGTAAGGTTCTGTTTACTAAATTAATATGACATTTATTTGTGTAGATACTAGTGTTTGTAATAATAATAACATTCACTGAGTAGTCTTGGGGTTTCATGCTGAACTCAATTCTAAGTTTGTTTATGTTAGCTTACATGGCTATACCATGAGATGTATTTTATAAAAGTTATTTTTATATACTGCCTTATCAATCACAGCTTATGAGTTCTTTGGGATTGGAAGTAGGTTACTCTATATATGATGCTACACCATTTTATAGCTTTATTTATCAAATAGTTTTTGTTAAGTTCTACCCAACCATAGAATAACCCTTGGGTAGAACATGTGTATAATTTATTTTACGAAACTTGTTTTAATAAAAAAAAACACCTTGCACAGCTATAAATTACATTGGATACTAAAAAAATCAGATATCAACACTTTTTGATTGGTTAGTTAAATGATTGTTTTCCAAGCTGTTAGATTCACAGAATCTTGTTTACAACTTTTTGCCAGAATATTCACCCGTGCCAACTTTGCGTGGAAATAGACCTAACTAGTCTCTAAATTTATATGTCTAACTCAAATTGTATTTTAATTTAAATTTCGTGGATTGGGAAGGTTAATTTAGCTAGGCTGGGTGGTTTCTTTCTTACTATAAACGCATAAGATAATTTTTATAAAATTATAATGATTAAAACCCACCTCGGTGGCGTAGTTGGCTAACGCGCTAGCCGTGTTGAGCTCGACTGCCAAGGACGGGGAGATCGAGGTTTGAATCTCGGTCGGGTGAACTGGAGGAGGTTTTTCCTAAATGGTTTTCCACTCTCCCTCCACGCAAATGCGGGTTGACTTCCTCTAATTCAACGTTCCCAATTCCTAATCCATTAGCGTAATTAGTACTTAAAAGCGTATAACCCGAACGGGTATTAAGACGCGATGCTAAATATTATTATTATTATTAAAATGATTAAACATAATGTTCTTAGTGTATTAAGGTTTTTAAGTTGGTAATTCTCTAGCTGTTGTTTCAAAATGTAGTTGGATAGAACATAAGAGGGTTAAACAAAGCTGTGAGAATTTGACTAATGTTTATTAACTAAAAGATCTACAATCTGTGTTTGGTAAAGGGAATATATAAATAATACACCATCATATTGATAGATTTATGTGGAGGTAAATTTAAGCTTGATCCAAGGTTCAAACTTTTCAGAAGATTATCAAGATAATATCGTCTTTATTTGGGCGAAGTTAAGGCCAACACCTTTTCTTACACTTAACTCACAATGTGGTGAAACAATAGGCTGAGGGGTGACCTGGCGGTCTAGGGGTAAGGTGTCAGACTTCTGTGCTGGCGGCCGAGGTTCAATCCTCGGTCGCGGCATAGATTTATCTGATTACCAAACCCTT
>CABEEJ010009024.1:0-20643 GCA_901482245.1 Timema douglasi
ACCTGGTCAACCGGTTCCCTACTTGAAATAATTAATGTACAGTTATCAATATCTTCCAATATTGTGTCCTGATCATCATCTTCCACAGTACCCCTGCTAACACTTCACTTCATACATTCCTGACATTCCTACAGTAAAATATAGGGACTTGTGTTTTCAATTTTAGACTATTTTGAGATTGTTATGCATAAATATTTGCTTGTAATGCGTACTTATACTAGTTAATGTGAAATACAAAACAATCATGTGAACTATTCTTTGCTGTAGGAATTCGTAATGACGAGCAATGTGCAATATGCCTGTGTCACCTAGTCCAAGAACTACCTGAACACCATCGTTCCACATTACACTTCATGATGGCTCATTTGTGCCGCATGTGTCAGATGCAACATGCTCGGGGCATCAAAGAACCACCTTCAGTTCTTGTTCAAGTTCTCTGCCATGTCTTCCTTCGACCTCCATGGGAAAGAATCATGTAAGTTGATTAAAGGAATAACTAGTGTTATTTTAATCCACACTTTTGTACCATTTATTTCACTAGGAATAGGAATAGATATCACACGCGTTAATATTGAAAAATGTTAATGAATTATGAACTTAAGCATGTGATGAGGCCGACATTACTTTTGAAAATTGTTCTTTACTTACTTACTGATCAAGAATATTAGTAAAACTTGAGCCTAGACAACATCTCCCCCATTTTGAATATTCTGCGATATACCGGTATTAAATTATCTCCGAATGACTGAAATAATAATATAATAAAAAGATATAAATTAGTATAAAAAATAACAGTTTTAGAAAGTCCTCAATTTATCCTTTGTTAAATAGGCTTAAGTAAACAATTTTTTTTTCTTTAAAATATGTGTTCACATAGAAATGGTAAAGTGCTCTATCTTTTTTCAATGTATCTGATGGTGTTACGTTTTCAAAAATAGTTTTTCTATCCTCTTCTCATCTCATTAAACTCATGATAAAATCCTACAAACAACTTTTCTATCCTCCTCTGATCTCATTCAATTGTGAAAAACCTCCTACAAACACCTTTTTTTCATTCCTCTTCTCATCTCATTCAATTGTGAAAAACCTCCTACAAACACCTTTTTTTTCAATCCTCTTCTCATCTCATTTATCTTGTGAAGAACATCCTTTCAACAACAGTAGTGGTTCAAGTAAAAAAAAAAGCCAATAAAATAATTTAGATATCGGACCTCCACATTGTTAAACAGCTTCACTAACTTTTTTAAGATTATATGCAATAAGTTTTTACCAAATTATTTTTTCAGACAAGTTGTGTATAATACTGAAGCACACATTCGAGTAATGGAAATGTTACTATTGTATGGAGAGTGGGGTGAGAAGCTTCCTGAGTTTGCATCAGCGCCAGCGCTTCCTCCTCGTAAAGTGTCCCGGCATCATCCTCCAATTGTCGAAATGGAGCTGGAAAAGGAGAGGAATGCTGCTGAGTTACCACGTGTCTTACAAGAAGCTGAATGGTACTGGGGGGATATTACGAGGTTAGTTAACAAAACACAGGGCCAACATTTCACAATGCGTCATTTAAAACAAGATTATTACATGTACCTGCTTTGGCGGCCACATGCTCTAAGGTGTCACTCTCATGTTAGACTAGAATGCTATTGACAGGGAGATCCAAGTTTGAATCCCATTCAGGTGTACAGAGGAAGGTTTTTCCAAAATATTATTATTATTATTAGCACCGCGTCTTACTACCCGTTCGGGCTATACGCATTTACGCTAATGTGTAATGGTAGGGTGATTGTGAGATGAAATGGAGGACCTACAGTTTAACGTGAAATCCGAACCACGGTGGAGGCCTGGCATTCCTCACATTCACAAGATGTCTTGTCAAAGGTGAAGGAAGGGTTTGGTAATCAGATAAATCTTTGCCGGGACCGAGGATTGAACCCTGGCCGCCAGCATAGAAGCCTGACACCTTACCCCTAGACCGCCAGGTCACCGTTTTCCAAAATAGTTATCCACACAAATGCTGGTACACTTCCTCTAAGAATTCAACCTTACTCATCCCTAACTCATTAGCGTTATTACATATATAGGTATAAAATGAACTGGTAGTAAAATTTGGTTCTGAAAAACATGTTTTTATAATGAAATTAAAATTATTTTTGTCTTCATTGTATATCCAGAAAATTTATTAAGTGAAGTTCTTACTTAATAAAGGAATGGGTGAAAGGGAAAATTTTATTCATTTTTCTTTTTATGTGGGCTCCTTGCTCATTTGGTTAGTTTCATGCATTAAAGTCAAATATAATAGTATTTAAAACTACTTCACTTTCAATTTCTTTAAACATAATTGAATTGTAAAATTGGAATAAATCTTCATAGGACACACTCATAAAATAATGTTTTAACATAAACATCACATTATTTCGACTATTTTGGTTTTATTTGATCTTTTTGGCAAATTATATTTTGATAGAAAGCTCTTGATAATACATAAAACAAGCTGCTATGCACTTCTCTAATCAAATGATTAGTGAAATGAGTAGTGAACATAAAAATGTTTATTGTATTAAAAATAACAGGAGATAAAAAGTAAACCTGTTTGTTTTGATTAGTTACTTGTTGAAACATTCCAACTTTAGATCAAGAGAGTAGATTGACACTCTTGGTTGGACTGCAAGTTTGGCTGTGGCTAGCCCTCATAATTTAAACCATGATTTAGCCTAATGCCAGAGTCTTATAGCTAAAATTAATATAAAATTATAATTTAGGATAGGGGGGGTAGAAAACATTAAAATTCCATTGATACACTTTGCAATGAGCTTAGATGACAGTGGCTAGCTCTGAACTATTTCTGTGATACCACCAAAATAAAACTGAATGAGATACTTTTTTTTTTTTTTTACCAATTACGAAAAACAAGCATAGTAATTTAATTTATGTTTTCACTATGTCTTGAACCTGTATGGGTTATATGCTTGCGCTAATGGAATAAGGCAGAAGAAGGTAGAATTTTAGAGGAGAGAAAATTAATCTTTAATTAGTGCCTTAAATTGTCAGCGCTAATGTAAAAAATTGAGCACAAACTTAGTACAAAGGATGGGCATTTTCAAAAATCGGCTGGCCAACTTCGAAAACATCATTGTTTTTAAGTACAAAACTAATACAGTATATATAATTTCTCAAGTTCCAAGTGACTATGAGAAGGTAAAAAAAAAAACCCTTTGTTTCTTGGAAAAGATGTCACATAGCATTGTCATTCACTCAGCCCTCTACACTCCACACAGAATGCGTGTTACTTGAGTGTGGGTAATCCAACCCTGTCTCGATCTGGCATATTATGTTCTGCTTTGTCTATGTTATATCTACTGGTACAGTCAAACAAGGAATTTCATTAAATGAACATTTCAAATCAATATTTTCTATGATTAATTTTGTATTACAAGTAATAATAAAATTAATGAGTAGAATTGGACTAAAGAAACTAAATTAATTTGACAGTATGTACTATACAATGAGATAAAATAAAATGATTAGGCTACAAAAAGAAAATTACTTATCGGCCCATATGACTAAAACTGATGTAATTTTTATAACTACAGTAAAACCTCGGTATCCCGAAATTCCAAACACAATTTTCAGAAATGTGGGTGGGGAATTAAATCTTTAGAAATATATTGCTTTGGTTAGTTAACCTTAACATTGGTCCATGAAAATCACATAACTCGTAAACTGTAATGATTTGAAGTCAATGAATCATTATTAATAGCTTATAATTATACACTTGTTAGAAAGTGCAATATATTTTTTGTTGATGTTTGTATGGCCTTAAAACACACACAAACTGTTTTATTTAAGGCGTTTTAAGTATTTTTACTATAATTTTAACTTAGTATATTATTTAAATTGTAAATAAATTTGAATTATTTGGTTTCAGAGAAGAGGTGAATGAAAAACTTAAAGACACACCAGATGGTACTTTTTTGGTGCGAAATGCATCAAGTAAAGGTGGTGAATACACACTTACTCTTCGTAAAGGAGGTTTAAACAAATTAATCAAAATCAGTCATCGAAGTGCAAAGTATGGTTTTTCAGAACCTTTCAAGTTTAACTCTGTTGTTGAACTTGTTGATCATTATCGTACAGTTTCTTTAGCTCAATACAATTCCACACTGGACATCAAACTCTTGTATCCTGTGTCTCGTTTCCAACAGGTGAGTTGTTTATTATTTTAAATTTATAGATTTGTAATTGTTAATAATTGTACTACTATATAATTTTTTGGGGATTACTAATTGAAAAATCCTATCAGATGTGTGTCTCTTTTACTCTTTCTTCAGTCTTAGCACCCACCCCTGTTTTATTCCACTCTAGGCAAAAAGAAGCTTTAAGGATTGACCAAAGTCCAGAAAAAGGGATATAAAGAAGGAAGGTGATACTTTCCACCCTATTATACTGTATTGTCCTAATACAATAAATAAGGTGCACAAACTACAGCCATCTTAAGAAACTAAAATTGGTCCACGTTTATCTAATACAGGAAGCCTTCTTCTGGGTTGACCCAGCTGTCCATTACAATCTCCCAAATAGTGTAATTTTTTATATAGTACCATGTGACATAAGTGTAGTTTCCTCAATGCAGAACTGTAGAAAAATCAAACCCTTTACCTGTATACAACAACAACAACAACAACACTAACATTTTGTCAGTATGCATGGTCCATTGACCCACTTATGTTCTTAATTTCACATTCCTAAGGCTTAGGAGGGTTTCTATCATTGTAATCCAGTCAATCTATTCAATGCAAGCCCTTAATGGACCGTGCACTACTGCCACAATTGACCCTGTTATGACATCATAACACAAAGTGTCTATCAGAAGTTCTTTGGCTTTAGATACAGAAATAGTAAACATTTAAATAGCACTTGAATTTGAATCGGCAACTTATTCCCAAATAATATGGGTACAATCCAAACTTTTTTTTAATAAATACATTTTATAAATATATTATAAAAATTAATACTTAACCAAATGACTTAACTATATTTTTTAACTTCAGGAGGATGAAATTGCCAGTACTTCAGATATGGATAAGGTCGCTAAAAAACTAGCTGAAATCCATGAGGAATATATGTTGAAAACAAAAACATATGATGACTACTCTGAAGATTTTACTCGAACATCACAAGAAATTATTCTAAAGCGCCAAGCCTTAGATGCCTTTACTGAAGCTGTGAGTATGTTCAAGGACCAAATAAAGCTTCATGATAAATTTCAAAAGGAAGCTCAGCCTCATGAAATCAAGAGTTTGATGGAAAACTCTGAAGTTCTAAATCAGAGACTCAAGTCTCTGGAGGAGAGCCAGGAACAGCTAGAAGAAAATCTGAAGCAGCAAGTGGCATTCAACAGAACATTGGAGAGAGAAATGTATTCTCTCAAACCAGATATCATCCAATTGTTCAAGCAACGAGAGCGCCATTTTGCGTAAGTAGGGCTTTTATAATGTTTATTAGGGCTAATATGACAACCCTGTCTTTTTTTTAGTTCCTTAATAACTCTTGAACTAATAAAGGAATCTATTAAACCTAGGATACACACAGGTACCCAACAGGACACCTCTGAATTCTATTTACAATTGACCATAGAAACACTCTTTTGTGGTTAAGAGTTTTTTTAATTCATGTATTTTTGGTGCTATAAAAGAAATGTAAAGCTTTTAAGTTAGGTGTATCATACTTATCACAACCCAAATTATTTCAACAAAACTTAAGTACAAAGATTTACTTTCTTAGGCCATCATTAATATACAATAACTTTGTTTCTTTGGTTGATATTAAGAAGGCCAAGGGTGTCACTCATTGACAATGCAAAGCATTAAATTTATAAATGAAGTAGCTTTAAAAGTAAAATTATAAAATTGATGATAACTTTTTCCCTCAAAATGGGTTCCATAAAGGTAGAAATGTTTAAAATTAATAAATATATCATAGGAGTATATTCTTACTTTGTTTGCACTCCACAGTAAAACATGAACCCATGCATGATTTCCTACCCAGGAACATTGGTTATATAACATCTGCATACATTGCCCCATCAAGAACAACTTATCCAGTTCTAAACACCACTTAACTTTAAAAACAAAAACATAACGTTATGTTTCTACACTTATTCTAAAGTGTATGGGAAAATAGGAAGCCCTTCAGGAAATAAAATATTTTGTAAAAGAGAGATAGTGGCAACAAGGGATTAATTTTTTTTCTTATATCCTTAAAATCTTGGAAACTTCTTCATAGTATCATGTACATTATACACAATTTCATTTTTATTCAATCATCACCATGAACAGATTCCAGCCACTGACCGAGTCTGTAGGGAACATAAGTCTCTCCAACATATCTATCTCCCCACCACCTCTCCTCTCTCCTCCACACTTCTCTCTGCACTCCCTACAGCCACCAGTCATTTGGTCTTCCTCCATTCTCTTCACATGGCTGTACCACTCTAGTTGTGACTTCTCTATTCTGTCCTGTCCTGCACTGCACTGGTTCCTCCTCCTATCCCTATCCCCCACTCATTTCTCGTCTTATCCAGTCTTGTCATGCCTATAGTACTTCTCAGAAATTTAATTTCACAGGCTGTCATCTTGTTCCTTCATTACCTATATTTACGTTACGTATGTCAATATCGGTACATAGTACATATAACATTTTATTATAATTTTTAAACTAATACCTTTGTTCCTAGAAGCTTAATTTTGTCCTGTCAATTTAAAAAAAATTGAGGAACATTGTAAATTTTAGAACACTCTCTTAAATCAAATACATATTTTCCTTCTAACAGGACAGTTTTCAACTTTGCAATTACACTGCCTTAGAGAGAATAATGTTTTATGTAATTTTAAAAAAAACCAATGTTGTTGCAAAATTAATGATTTATACCCAAGCCATAGTTTAATATGAATATGAAATCTGGCTTCATTTGGACTCTAAAGTATAATAAACATTATATTGGCTATGCATATTTTGTAAATGATATGCTTCATTCAAAGATAGCTTGAATTACTTAAAAGCAATCCAACATAGTCTTTGGAAGAGCCATTAAACTTGTAAAATATTTCACCATTATTTAGATAGTGACACTAGTTAGTTAAATTAAGAAATTATATGAAAACACATGCTTCAATTCTGAAAAAGAAAAAAAAGCTATTTGACATTCAAAGTTGGTTGACCCTCAACATGTGGCTTCATAATTTATATTTGCTACAAATAGAAATAACTATACCTAACATCCAAGGTGCATTAAAACCTTTAGTGTTGTGTTTAATTCAAAGCAAAGTAATAATAATTAATATAGAATAATGGTTTTCAAACCTTTAAACCTCAGGAACCATTTACACTCCTAAAAAAATTGGTTTTAAATGGGTTCTATTTATCAATTTTTACGGTATTAGAATTTTAAACTTTGAGAAATTTCATAAATAAAACGGTTATTTTTTAACCATAATATATGTTGTATTTCTTCTTAAATCTATTTCATAATAATAGTGCCATTGTCTAGCATTTTTTCAATCTCTTTAATATTCTGCCTGATAGAATATAGCTAGAACTTATTATTAGTATTATTATTAGCACCGCGTCTTACTACCCGTTCGTGTTATACGCACTTACGCTAATGTGTAATGGTAGGGTGATTGTGAGATGAAAGACCTACAGCTTAACGTGGAATCCGAACCACGGTGGAGGCCTGGCATTCCCCACATTCACAAGATGTCTTGTCAGAGGTGAAAGAACATCATGAATATATCTTTTAAGTATATTGAAGTTTCAGTGGGTACTTTTATAGAATAATATATTCAATATTGATCATTAAGAACTTTATTCATTTGGAGGTAAATTATATCTAATATCAAAAGGTCGGAATTTGAATCCCTGTTAGATACAGGTTTTTAAAAAAGTAAGTTTTTCTTGATTAAAAACAAAAAAATATTTTGAGAACTATTGTGAATATATTCGTAAATTTGAAATATGACACCTGGACACAGGTCCTGGGTTTAATTCCCATGTACAGGTGTCATTTTTTCAAGTATAGAATAAGATATTTATGCAACAAAAGATTATTACCAATTACTAATCTTTGATAGTTATGTACAATTAATCGTACAAGCAGTAGCTTACCTTCATATTGTGAATGTACATTTAAAAATAAATCACCTGAAAATTAGATCATATTTCATGTACTCAAACCTCTTAATATGTTTTACAGTTGGCTTAACTCTCGTGGAATAAAGCAACAACAAATAAATGAATTCCTTGCCATGGATGGAACAGCGGCTTCTGGTTCTCGTGAACTTGAGATTGATGGTAACTTAAAGAACCTGCCCCATCACGATGAAAATACATGGTTACTTAGAGACTGCTCTCGTGTAGAAGCGGAGCGACTCTTGGCTGGAAAGCCTGATGGAACCTTTCTGGTTCGACCCAGTCGGACAGGACAGTATGCTCTTTCTATTACGTAAGTTTTTTTATATAAATAATGTAGTTTTGCGTTTCTATCATAGCTTGCTTTATTTAAAAACAGGAAAACACATACAAATGTAAAGGTGGTTTTTTTTTAGTATTGTGTCTGACTACCTATCCGGGTTATACGCCTATGTACCAATTATGCTAATGTGTCAGGGATAAAGAAGGTTGAATTTAGAGGATGTGTACCCACATTTGCAGAGATAGGGAGGGGAAAGGGAGATAGGAAAGCCAATGCTCAGTACACACGACTGGACAAAGTCAGTTAAGGGTGTAAAAAAACTTCATTTTATATATAAATTTTAAACATAGCCAATTATTAGTTATTTTAATTTCGCAATTATTGTTTTGCCTTACTATATGTAATTGTAATCTTGTAATATCTTATTTACAGATGCAATGGTGCAACAAATCATTGTATCATTTATGAAACAGAGAGAGGGTATGGGTTTGCTGAGCCATACAATATTTATGAGTCGCTGAAGCTACTTGCACTCCACTATGCACAGAACTCACTTTTAGAACACAACGATTCTCTTAACACAACACTCGCGTACCCTGTGTTTGGTTCTTACCAAGACCAGTGTGTATCAACTCAAGTGCCAACCCAACAACCTGAACAGTGTGTGAACAGTGGCTATGTGTTTTCTCATCCACGATAAATGCAAGGCCAATATGTGACACTTGACTGTGATATGATTAATGGCATCTACTAGAGACGCCTGCCTGCAATTTGATAATGTACAAATGGAGATAATTTTCCACCAATATCTTTGACTGCTTGTCTGGGTTTGGTCCATTTCATGATTTTAAAGTTCCAGTGGTAAGTAAAACAAGTGCCAGATTACATTTAATGGTGATATATAGTTGTTTTGGAGTATGTGTTTCAGCTCCTCTTTGTAGTTACTGTCTATGTAGCAACTGTTATAGAGTCAATTATGAAATACATTGATTTTTTGACAAATAATAATGAAATGTCACACTAGTGCATATAATTGTAATGTTATGGTATATGAATTGTATGTTTGAATTGATATCTTCAAGATTGTTTGGATGTTAAGGGCCTTGTTGAAGTTAATCAAGGGCATGGATGACTCAATGAAGAAACTGAATATAAGGCTGACATTCAATATGTTTATATAATATATATATTTATATATATATCACACTGAATGATTATATGAAATAAGTCCATCTCTCTGGGTGATAAAGAATTTTAATTTATCTTACTGAAGGCAAATTTTGTTTTGATCTCGTATTTTGATTTTTTTATGACCATTATCTTTTATAGATGTTTGTTTAGAGTGTACCACTATGTGTTTTGTCAGTCATAATTCAAAGAAAAAAATTAATCTTGTATAGTGTGCATTATTTTAAATATAAATATATATATATTTATTTATTGAGATTTCATTAATGCATTTAATACTATCTGCTGACCCAAAGTAGTTAAGGATTGTATCTTGTGTATCCGAATGAAATATTTTTATAAGTCATTTATGTACCTCAGTAATTGTTTAAGTTTATACCCTAGCTTGAATATAGTAAAAGCACCTGTAGTTGATACAAAATATGCCTTGATTATACAAGCCATTCATTTTCTTTGAAGTGATTTATTTGCATCATTTTAAAGATTTTAACACTCAACTCAATGTTTATTTTATATCATTACCAATGTTTTAATTATACTATTTAATCAGAATTATATTATATTATAATCATTCCTGAGTCATTTATTTTGGAAGAAATATGTGTAAATAAAATAGTTATAAAACTGTGGATAATTTTGTTAGCAAGTCGTGCTAAATTAAATACTGGTCATGTCACATATTTTGATACCAAACTAAAGGTGATTTCCTAATTTCACAATAATCTGCTATGTATATCTAGACCTGCAAATACACTATAGAATTGCGATTATCTGGCCCAATTCTTGTTGTAAACAAGTGTTTTAAAATAAACCGTTATCTGGCTTTATAATGTAATCCATTTAACACTATATTTTCACTTGTTCTTGCTTTGTTGTTGATGTTCCATTTCCAAAATAAAGTACTGTATAATGTACAGTACAGATTTTAAAAACTTATTTCTCGTTTAACTTTTACCCTCCCCCTACAATTACTATTTTACATAGAAATCAAAAAATGGACAGATTTTATTAAAACAAAGTTATATGTTCTGTGGAAATTTAAAAAAGTATGCAAATCCACACTGAAAATTATTTACACCATTTATATTATACAATTTGGTACACACGAAGTTTAGTGGTCGAAATTAAATGTGTGGAAAATTAAGTATTCTCTGATTACTCTATCATATAAACTTAAATTTTGGTTGAAGCAAATAGCAATATTATTTTTGTTGTGGCCAATTTCTTGGACTGGCATACCTCTTTAAAATGTTATATGATCAGCGTTAAAGCTGTATGGTGCCATTGCTGGTCTGGTCATAGTCAGCTTATTATGATAAAAGCTAAACGTTACTTATGTTATTACTTTGAAAGTAAAATAAAAGTTTATCAAACTTGTAATTTTTGTTAGTCACAAAAGCAATTACCTTAGTAAAAATCATATTATTAATTTCTTTTAATTTGAAAGTAAAATAAATATTTACTAAACATAATTTGTGTTGGATATCAAAAGCAATTACTTTAGTAAAAAATAATGTTCCTTATTTTTTTCTTTGTTAATTTATTGAATAACATATTTTTAAACTAATAAACACTGAATTTTATTTTTTCATATGGTTACCACTAAATTTTTCTTCAACATAGTTACAATGCAAATAAATTAAAACTAGGTATGTGTATTATTAAACAATATTCTTTGATGATTGCACATATGCTTAGTATAAAATATTCAATATATTTTAGCCTGAATACACCATGCTTAAATGGAATTATTAAAGAATACCGATAGGTTTGTTACATTCACACTTATTCAATATTTCCTCAAATAGAAACAAGCTATTTGAATTGACATTTAAAACCTGTAGTTTTTTAATTTGTATTTTTAAAATTGTTATTAATGGCTTAATATAAGCAGTATGAGGAGGATAGTTTTAAAGGAACATAAAGATAAAGGATGGATAAATAATAAGTGGAAAACTATTTCTATTGTACTTGGCTGTGATTTAAACCCCAAGCTCCTTATTTATCTTCCTAAATTACCTTATATCTCACAGCTACTGGTGCTCTTTTCAGTAATGTCAGTCAATCATTTAAGCAAACTAAAAAAAATTTAGTTTATAACATTAGTAATAAATATGATTAATCAAATTATTTATAAAGTCTACAAATATTGAAATGTTTCGAAGGATAATTAATAAAAATGTAAATGCAGGTTAGCCACTGATCAGGAAAACTGGGAATTACACTTGAATTTTGTCGTCTGTTGGGGAATTTAAAAATATTAATAGCCTTTATTCAAAGGTGTGAACAAACTAAGCTACATGAATGTTAAAACTTTATTTGGTATTAAAGCTCTAGAAAAATCACACTTTACATATTCAACATTAGCATGGCTGCCAAATGTCTGAACAAATTATTTCAAATTAAAATAAACCAAAGTCTTACAGCTGAGGAAAAGCCTTTTAAAAATATCTAGAAAAGGATTTTTTTTTTTACCAGGAAAACTGGAATTTATGCTTGAATTTTAAATTAAAATTTGACTACCCTGAAAAATGTATTCCTTTCAAATATAACTGCCTAATGATTAATATTATGAATAAAAAGGATATTTTAAAAATTGTCACTAAATTAAAAATTTAAAGCACAAGAAATTAAGTTGGCTTTTAAAACAATAACTCTTAAAATTTCCATCTTAAAACAAGGCCAGTTTTGGATATATATTACAATAAAACTTCAAATGTCTAATATGATTATGAGCCATTAAAGATAAAAGTTTTTCAACGTTGCAGTTTGGAAATTCTTTTTGATCTTGTTATTTTTGTCTTGAACATGTTATTAGTTCTCTATGTGAAATCTTGAAATTTAAAATATCATACATTTAAATATGTGCTCTTTAATTAACATTCTTTACGTTGAAGATGGGATAAACAAGTGTTATACCACAAAATTGATTCAACAATAAATTAATGCAACACACAGGATTAAAATAATATTAATCTTGGAATTATTTCCACGCTATTTCTCTTGAACACACAGTCTAAACTTAAATAACAAATTTCTCAAGACGACACCTAGGAACCAAAAAACAGGTGAAGTGAAGTTTAATTCATTCAAAGTTTACCGATTTTAGTCCAGTATGAAGTTATGAAACTTATTCTTTTGATAAACATTGCGCTTATAAAATTTTATTTTCCATCATAATTTTGTCCACTAAACTTTTCTGTGAAACTTACCGATAGTCTATTGGTCTATTTAATTTTAAAAGATGATTTTGAATGCTGAAGAAGCATTGAAATTGAGTCACCATTTAGATAAGTATTAAAGAGGTCTCAACTTTTCAGACAACCTCCTCATGTACCATTTTTAGCTGATGCTCTATTTAAATTCTGAGGACTTTCCTTCTTTAAATTCCTTGTGCTCCACAAACTTTGATAAAAGGTTTGATTTATCACCGTTTCATTATTTTGCCCCATTAACATTTTTAATTATGTGTCGGGTGATTAGGGTTGAAAACCACTCCGATCATCTCTTAGCTACTAAAATAACTTGACTGGCTCCGATTGTTAATTTCCTCAATTATCTGTTAACATTATATTGTCACTGTTGCTGTGTTGTGTCTTTAGCAATGATTTGCTAAATTTTATCAAGGATAGAATATACTTTTACAGTCATTCAAATACCTAATAATAATAAAGCATCTGCAGCAACAATATTGTTTTTTTATTTAAAAAATCACAATTTGTTTACATGTTATAAAGTTATCTAATTTAGGTTCATGAGTTGTTTTTTTGTGGAAGAATAATGTTTTATAAATATTTGTTTATGTGCATAAACTTTGCTATTTTTATTTGCATTAAATCTAGGAGTTTATTTTCTATGCAAGTAAAGATGTGTACTTATTGATTCGAGGTAACTACATAAAACAAAAATATCCCTAAAATACAGAAGGGGAGGTCAATACGGATGCAAACTATCTTAACCGCGAAGTCAATTAAACTTATTCTATACTGGTATTATATTTTATGACAAGTTAGCTTGATACATTTCTGCAAGTGTTTTTTATATATATATAAAAGTTGAGTGGAACTTTGTTATTAAATCCGGACTTATGTATTACCAGATTGTTCTTTAATTATCAATTTAAATTTAGCCCAAGTTTGAACCTTTTAAGGTGGGAATGCGAGAAAAGGCCAGTGTTTTAGCCGTTTTTATAGCAAAACTTTTTTTTAATAAATAGAATTTCATCAGTAGAAACATAACCAGTATAGACTAAGTTCACAGTTAAGATAGTTTGCATTGGTATTGACCTCCCCTTCTGTATTTGTGCTCAAATTATGATGATTGTTTTTGAATAGCATAATGTGAAAGTTTTACTATTATTTACAAGTCCACTATAACCAAGAAGCTCCAGGTTATATGAATCCATTTATGTTAAGTAAGTGTTATGCCAAGAGTTTACTATTGCAACTAATTCACTAGACTGAATTTAATTTTTAATAGTGACTAACATTGGTTACTAGTTAAACTCTACTGATATGGAAACTTTTAGAGCTAGCCACAAAGTAAATACAAAGTTTAAATTGGTATCAAAGTATGATTTTTAATTTAATATATGGTCCATTGAATTTATTGAGCTAAATTCATAGCACTCATAAATAGTTTGGGGTGAATTTTAACATGTTTAGTCCAAAATCTGTTCTTAATCATATTTTGCTTAAGAGCACACACTTAGACAAAGCTTCATATGGAGTACAAGAAAATATCTAAAGTAAAAACATAACATCTAATAGGATTATATACAAGTGTATATCTTATTTGTATCAGTTGTGAACCAAAGATGAAATGGCTAATCTCTTAGTTAAGCTCATTTCCATATCTAATTTAATCAATATAACTTTTTAATCTTGTTTGGTGTAATACATTTTCTAGTAGATGTATGTATCATCTACATATATCCTATTTTCATCAAATATTCAACTATTTAGTTTAATATGAGAAAATTATTTTTTTTAAAACTACTTTCACACTTAAAATCTCAACCTTCATTTTATTGATCAATTTTTCAAGTCTACTTAGATTAGAATTTATAAACCCATAATCCTAAATACACACAAAATTGTCATAATGATTAAAAGTATAAATTTGCTTTGTCCCAAAATAGTGTTTGACTGAGAAATGCATCGAGCATTTCAAACTTTACTAAACAATAATAGTAAATAACAGGATTAGTTTTTGTTTGCCAAATTTGTTAATTCAGCAATAAAATATAGCACATATTTGTAAAGTTATATAAATTATACAATCGACATCAATGAGGACTTTTTTTTAAATGATTCACTTTCACTAAAATACATTTCTTAAGAATGGTAACATCAGCACAGAATAAAGAAATTTAACATAATTAAGAAACCCTATAAACCCTCTTATGTGTGCTTATAAATTATTTGCCTATTTAAAAATCCCTTTCTTACTATAGAATTATATCATTTCACAACTATTTTAACCCAGGAAATAAACACTAGCACATTAAATGTCCAACCTCACCATTATAAATCTGTCTGGACCATAAGGGTTCTCAAATTCTGGATTTACTCTCTTTGACATTTAATATTATTCGGGAAAATTTAACTTTCATTAACTGTGTGAAAATGTAACACCACTGTATTTCCCACACAAGCTTTATAATGAAACAAGCCTAAATATAACAATGAATATCATCTTAAGCTAATTTATTGGAATGGGTGATATTGTCAGCTGCTTTCAGAATATCTAACGAAAGGAACAACATGCGCAGTAAAAATTTGTTTCTTTATCTTCCTTTGAAAGTGTCAACCTTTAAAGTATATGCTACACTACAACATACCAACATCGACAATTGTACTGTGTTACTTATCTCCCAAACTCAATATAAGGAAATTGTTATATTTTTGGCTTGTTTTGTTATAATAAATCATACTCAGAGGAGAATAGCACTCATTTTTATACACCTTATGGATTATAACATATATCAACAATTTATTTAAAGAAATTTTTTACAAAACATGAAAAATATATCAATTAAACATGAAACATCAAACACAATGGTGTGTAATATTTATTTTTGTACAATGATATCATTTTAAAATTACTTGTGATAAATTTATTACTACAAAGAGTGAATGCATGAAAATAAAACTATTTTAATATATTTTCATGACAACCTAAATTATTAAATTTTCGAGATATTAATTATCAAAGAGCAGCTATGTTTGAAGAAATTAGAAATGTCATGGAAATAAAAATTAAACTTCTAAATCAACATAAAATAATATTCTGGGTATTGGAATTTAAACATTCTCTTTACAGGTATTTATGTACAAAATTGATGTTGCAATATATTAAAATAAAGAATGTGTAACCAATAAGATTAAAAATGTATATTAAACACAGTACCTAACTTTAAAACTAACAAACACTTTATGCACCATATTTAAAGTATAAATATAAAACTTTGACATGATTAAAAACAAAACCACTATCACATTGTTGACTATGTTGTGATATAAATTCACTATATGGCTCTTATATTTTCACATGATCAAATCATTTCATTCAAATGCAGAAGGTATTATTGAGACCTATTTTAATTGCTACATGTGTACACATTTTTTTTTTAATAAAGTTGAAAATATCTACAACCAACCCAAAGTTAAACATAGTACTATCTAGACATGAATAATGGAAATAAACTAAACGTTTGGGAACCCATATTATTACCTTCCACATATATGTTCATCAGTTGTATATATTATACATTCATTAACTGTTTCTAACCTGTGGCCAGGTCAGCTTAGTAAAATGCCTATATCCTTCCACCAAATTTCTTACTCCACTCTTCAGACGGTAGGGGGGGAAAAAAAGCCAAAATCTTTAGTGATGCTGTTTGTCCTCATTTAGGTTTTTAAAATAGAGGGTGAAAGGGGCCTAAAGTCTATGAGTAAGTGTGTTAATGAAAACGTTGGAGAAGAAGAGGTGGGTTCAATTATATTGTAATATAAATATTTTATTGAATATTAACAATTTATATCATAAAATTTTGTCTTGATATAATTTGTTGTTTCCATGAATAGGAAATATTTTTAAATATCATTATTTACAATAATTTTAGAATTTAAAATAGATCTGCTCCTTTATTTTTATGTGACTAATTTTGTGTGGCAAATTTCTTTGTAAGCTAAAGATCACCATGTTTATTAATGAGTTTATATTGTACATACAAGAGACAAATTATTTAAAACTATTTTTATGTGATTCTGCTATAGTTTATAAAAAATATATATTTTATTTGTGCTTTATGATTATATATTTTAAAGCTTGAAATAAAAAATGCTTTAAGCATTTATTAATACTACTAAAGAAATAATTATAATGGCTAGTCCTTAAACTTTGTGGTCAGCTGGCTTTTTAAAAATATGTTTAATAGTCAAAGTTAAAAGTTTATATCATTTTTGAATATTTTCCTGTTATAGCCCATTTATTTACAGTTGCCAAGAAAGCTCACGAAATGTATTGAAAGCAAAATAAAATCATTCAAAAATTATATCTTGCATTTTATTGTACTTTGTTTTGTATGCACAGATTTAGACCTTGGTAGCTGACGCATTGAATAGTTAATGTTGAAATGCACGAGAAGATGTTTCTGTCTCGGTTCAATCTACAACTAAAAAAATCAATCATTTGTAGGCAGTGACTAATTAAAAAATAGTCTCAAATTTTACACTTTTCTTTTCTATTTTGTGTGTAAAAAAAAAGTCAAATTATACAAATGTAAGGTAGGGTAGAATTTAGCGAAAATGTACCTACATATGTGAAGGAGGGAGGGAAAAGAGACTACACCCAGTCGGCATTTTAACCTCTTCACTTGCAAACCAAACTATATGAGCTTGAGGTTTAGTCCATATGGCCACTTTTGCAGGCAATTCCATTAAATATTCTCTAAATTGAAAAATGACATGTGGACACCGGAATTGAACCCACAACCTTTGGCTTAGTAAGCCAATGCTCTTACCACCAAGCTATCAGGGATTCATCCTGTGGCCAGGGTCTCACTTGTATTTTAAGGCAGAATCTGTGATGGGCGTGCAGAAAACGTCAGCTACATATAAGTGATCAAATGAATATGATACATAGATGTAGCTAAAACCGTAATTAACAAATATACTAGCTTGACTATTTGAGGCATCAATTTCCAAAGAGTTCCTTGTCCACCAAAAATACAAATTGAAATATTGGTATCTCTGGTTTTGTTGTGTCTTTGCATCATCTATTGATTTCAATATGGCAATATCTTAAACATTCTGTTTACAGGAACAAAAGTCTCCTTGTCCCATGGCCTCACCAAGCAAGCTGTTTCACAGAGTTCCAAAAGGTTCCTTGTCCATTTCTCAAGTATTTGTTACATACTTTAGTAAAAACTCTTTTCTTTAGTCTTAGGTTTATTTGAATGAAATAATACATGTTGTGTAGTGGGTATTATTTATTTTTTAAATTTAAATACAAACAAAGTGAATCAATTTCCACAATGTGTGAGGATTTTATGTGGCTGTGTAAAGTAACTTCCGAGACTATCAGTTGTGGATATGTTTGTCGTATTTTAGTCTTCAGTCGGCACAGAGAAAATTCTATGAATGATGGAAGAGAATCTGTGCTTAAAACTGTTGAAGAAAGTGAGGTTAGGAGAGTAAGACAAGTGAGATGTTCACCTAAAGGCAAAGATAGCAAAAAAAAAAAAAAAATCATGGAAGAAAATTGTGGACAAGAAAATGTATTCATCAAAGTAGATGACAAAATTACCTAATTGTCAAACACGAGCATTAAATTTCCATTGCTCACACTCACACTCACACTTCAAGACGTGCATAAGTTTTGCAGCATTTTTCATCCCAGAAAAATGTATTATACAGTAGCCCCATGGCTTCTTTGGTGCTAACTGACAGCTAAAAGCTTTGAAAAGTTACCAGAAAAAATTATGTATCCCTACGCTGAGCCATATGATCTGCAAAAACATGTGTTAAGCAGCTGTCACTTCTGTCAAAATTTGGGTATTATTCCTCAATGTTGACTGTCAGAAGTCAGCACTAAAGAAGCCATGGGGCTACTGTAGTTAAACTAAAATATATCAGAATAATTTAATCTTGAAATCCTAACTAATATTATAAATGTGAATGTGAGTTTGTTTGTTTGTTACGCTTTCACGCCTAAACTACTCGACCGATCATCATGAAAGCGTGCATACACGTTGTCATGGGTACAGAAAAGGACATAAGGTACCTTTCATCCAGAAAAAAGTACTGTTCCTGAGAGATAGAAAAAAAATAACTTTTAGACGGTTGTCCGGCATAACAACTCGGCCTACTGATATGAACATGAATTGCAACATGATGCCTGGAGTACAGAAAAAGGGACCTGCGGTATCCCGAATTAAAATCTGTTCGAGTTATTTTAGGCACATCTATCTTAAAATGATTAAAAATAATTACATTCAGCTAATTAAGCTCTGTCTGTTCACCCCGTTATGGTAAATGACTAAATTGTCGTAACAAGTTTGGTATTATACTGTGATGAACTCAAATAAAAACATTATTTTTACTAAAGTACCTTTAACGTTTAGTACTCAAACAACTCGATAGATGGCGTGGTATCAATTTGTACTGTTTAATTTACTAAGATTTCATTACTCCCAAAATCCGATAGATGGCGCTGAACACATTTTAAAACGAGATAACGATTTGTATTATCTATGGCTATTTTAAACTCATAATTGTGAAGTTTGGAGAAGGGGAAGAAAGGGAGTTGGGGGACCGTATCAATGAAAAATAACAATACATGTTTGCGATTCATTTGTTTACAAACATTGACTAGTTACCGTTTATTCATCTGTGTTTAGTCCTATTTTAATAATATTGTAATTGTTTTACAGTTTCAGTTTATATTGTTCCTTTTTTTCCTTGAGCAATAGTTTATCATTTATTATTTTTAGGTTAGTTATCTTACTTCTAATTCCATTTTTTTAACTTTAAGGCAATAGTTTGTTTAATTTCTAGGTTAGGTATCTTTTTTTTCTAAAAAAAGTTCTTTTTCGTTTTTGAAATGACTCACAAACGTAATTCTAACTTATCCAGGAGCTAATCGCGAGCCCGGAAAGCTAAAATTGCTCTACCCCAAGAATCCTTCGTACATGCCGAATTAAGGAGGCAAGAACAAGCGGAGCGACAAACTGCTTTGAGAGCTGATGAGACACCTTTTCAAAGCCAGGAAAGACTGGAGGACCAAGCCACCCGCCAGGCTTCTATGAGAGCAGCTGAGAAGCCCCTTCAAACACAATTGCATTTGGAGGAACAAGCCGAACGCCAGAGAGCTCTGAGAGCTACTGAAACCATCCTTCAAACGCAGATCCGTTTAGATATACAAGCTGAACGCCAAGCTGCTTTGAGAGCAACTGAGACGCTTCATCAAACGCAGCACCGTTTAGGTGAGCAAGATGAACTCCAGAGAGCTTTGAAACTACTGAGACGCCTCTTCAAACGCAACTTCGTTTAGAAGAACAAGCCCAGTGGCAGGCAGCCATCAGAGTAACAAAAACTACACAACATTCGCGGGCGAGAAGAATCGTTCATGCAGAAATACAAACCAAACGCCAACGAACTTTAATGTGTAACAGTTGGTCCGTATTTAAAAATTCTGGATTTAAATACAATCCTCTAATTTATTACAAAAAATAAAACTTTGTTGTTAGTTCGATGAATAAAAAATGCCAGTTTTGTGATGCTTTAAAATGGAAAGATGAGACCTCAGGGATGTGTTGTTCTAATGGCAACCAAAACAGTCTTAAACTTTACTTGAAAGCTCAAAAGTCACTCCACCTTCCAACATAACATTAGGTGATTTTTTATCAGAATCTATACTTGTTTCTTTCGATATGGAAAAACATCCATTTATAAAGGCTTTGTCACTATTTTCAAGAACTTTGT
>CABEEJ010009025.1:0-20640 GCA_901482245.1 Timema douglasi
TCACCATCCCTAAAATAGAAATTAGATTCACCCTCCTTTTTACCTGTCAAACGGGTCTTTCTTTGGTAAACTAGTCAGGTAATCCCGATATAATAAAAGATTAAATTTGAACAAAAGGCTCTTTATGTTTGAAAATTGAGTTCCAAAATACTATTTAACAAAAAAATGTTAATTCCGAGACACATTATGTAAAAACTCGTAAAATTCTTAGAATACTCCCAAACTGGCTCCTAATGATACCAGGTCACGTTTTTGGGGTCAAAGGCTGTTGTAACTTTGTTTGACTTAAAATAACAATTATGTATGGAATATAAATTTTGAAGAACAACATTAGCTTTCTTTTGAGATATTAAGCGTGTTTTTATTATTTACCGTTCTGGAGTTATGGGTCCATATGTCAGCGTTTTGGCCAAATATTTGGATTTTTTCAAACTTTGAGCGACGAGCGGCACGGGTTAATGTCGATTAATCGAGCTCAAATTTCGGCTATCTCAATATCTGGAAAGGGGAATCGTTTTGTGGGGTCCAGACGAACAAAATTCCGACATCGATACTTTGCGGTCACCCTAGCAAACACCATTGTCCAATGCCACACGCCAGAGATACGGCTACACTAAGAACAACTGCTCAGACATCCCTAGGTGCGTCAACTGCCTGAATCAACACGTCACCAAGGACTGCCCGAAAAAAGATAGCATCACTCCAGCCAAGTGCCTAAACTGTAGAGGGACAGAGGTGCATCTATAATAGCTACGCACTTGCAGTGCAAAGACAGCGGGCCCACTCGCAAAAAAACCAACAATAGAATACTTCAACAGTCTCTGACATATAGGAGAGAGAAGGGCTCCTAACGAAACTCAACATTTTAAAGCTCATTACACATTTCAATTCATACCTTGCCAGAATCAGACACTGTACAGACACGACACAAAATATGATTATAATAATAGAGGGAGTAACAGAATACTTTTTGACCCAAGATCACTAACAGACCTAAGATTTGGACTAAATACATACTACCTATTATTTTTATATGGAACGCAAATGAGATCTTTACGCAAGCAAAAGAACTAGAAGAACTTTTCAAAAATTACGGCATAGATATAGCTTTAATCAATAAAACCTACCTAAACCCAAATAAAAATATATAAAGTACTTTTTCGGCTACGACGCATGCAGGTGCTACAGACCCAGTGGAAGTGGAGGGGTAACTGCAGTGTTAATTTAAAACAATATACAACATTATCAACATCACTACCAAAATTTTCAACATCTAGAAGCAGCAGCATAAGTTAAAGTAAATACAAAAAGCGGGAGTATCCTATTCGTGGTCATATATAAACCACCGACAAAAACGCTACTGCAACAAGACCTAAACACAATAATAGACTCTGACTATTTTTTTTGCTGGGGACTTAAACAGTAAACACTCAAAGTGGAAAAGCCTATTAACTACAAGGGACGGAAGGACACTTGACGATCACGTGGACAATAATTACTACATAGTAGTAGGGCCTGGCGAACCAAAAATTTACTACACAAACCCATTACAAAGGCCAGATATAACAGACGTGGTCTTAATTAACATAGGGGTTACATCAGAGGAGCTTACGGAGCTCAAAGAACTGGACTCTGGCCACAACCCTATGTTGTGTGAGATTACAATAAACACAGTCATATAAACAAAAGGGCTCAAACAACTTAAACCCACAAGTGACTGAGAGGGTCTTAAAAACACTCTTAATAATTCTCTACTCGAGCACATAAACATCACAACAATGGAAGAAGCAGATGCAACACTTCAACTGTTTACAAACCCAGAACAGAAGGCGTACAGATACAACACAGCCAAAGAGACAGTAAAACACGACCTATGACTCCAGCATCCGGACCTTTACTTTCTGATCGCTCAGAAAAGAGAGGCGAGGAGAGACTGGCAGAGGTACAAGTCCCCACAACATAGAAAGGCATACAATCGTCTTAAAGCATAAGTAAGACTTAAAGTAAAGATAATTAAAATACATAACAGGAACAACTACGTCACAGATGCAGCCATAGACTCCAGCAAAGTCTTGAAAATAACAAAACTGTTAAAATAAAATATAGAACAGTCCGTTCCGGCTATACGCGGCGAGCACGGCATGGCCTATACAAGCTCATAGAAAGCAGAAACCATAGTCGTGACGCTAGAAAAACAATTTATCTCTAATGATAGCCCCAAAGATCCTGATTTTGTTAGGGATACTAAAGGATCAGTAAGGAATACCTATACAGACCAATTGTTTCACACGCGGATCCAATAACATTTGACGAACTAAATCACACAATAAAGAACCTACCAAACACAAATGTCCAGGCCACGACCGACTGACAAACTAGACTATTAAAAAATTACCACCAAAAACTACACTAACGTAAGTTACAATATTCAATGCCCTACTTTCATTGTGCCACTTCCCTGAAGTATGGAAACTGGCGAGAGTAATAATACTCCCCAAACCCCGAAAGGATCTAATGTTTCTTCAAAACAGGCCAATTAGTCTCCTCAACACTCTTAGCAAAATTCTTGAAAAATTAATTCCAAAATCGTTAAACCCCTTTAGGGAGACCCAAGATATCATTTCCAAATCTACAATTCAGATTTTGTGAAAAACAATCCACTATTTATCCAGTAATAAATCTAATCGAAGACCCAACAGAAGCTTTTGCAGAAAAAAAATAATAGCAATATTTCTAGATGTTGAAAAATCTTTTTACAAAGTATGGCATATAGGTCTAATCCAAAAATTAATCAAACTTAGCAAACCTCAATAAATCATACATATTATCACCAGTTTCCTTGCACAGAGAAAGTTCCAGGTAGTTATGGATGGCTCAAAATCAAACACCTATGATATAAAGGCCGGGCCGGGTTGGGTGGCCCAGAGATCTACACATCTATACCTCTCCTACATCCCGACTCAAGCACAAATTAAGGTTATACTTTTCACAGACGACACCATAATCTACACCATTAATAAAAGAACTAACTTTGTCAGTCTGGCGATGCAAAGCTATCTAGTTAATTTACAAAACTGACTCACAAACTGGAGGATTAAGGTCAATGCTGCCAAATCTGCAGCCATACTCATCAGTCTTAGAAACAAACATCTACCAGCACCACTCACACTATTTGACACTGAAATACACGTAAAAAAGGAAACTAAATATTTAGGTATCACAATAGATTCAAAACTGGCCTGGAAGAGACATTTGATAAAATATATCTGAAGGCAACATACAGGTTCATTCAATTATATCCATTTCTAAAGGACAGGGAACTAACCGTCCCCACAAAACACCTTTATACAAAACATTCATCCAACCAATAATATTATGCAACTGTCCAGCTTGGAGCTACGGTCCCAAGACTCACAAAAAAAACTTCAAACAACGTAAAATAATATACTCAAAACCATCACTGGGGCACTCTTGCGCACTATAACCACAATCTTACACACAATGACCAAATGTAATCAGCTTCAGGAAATCTACATAGACCACAACAAAAGATGGTACGAGCAGACAGATACACACTAATTAAATAGTCAGGGACCTAGGACGCCATAACCCTAAAAACACAGACACTACAAACGGCCTATAGTGGCTAAGTTGAGACTAGTGTAGATAACATAAATAAAACTCATGGAAAATATTTCTTTAAATTATAAATCAAACATTCTAACAAATATAAGAAAATTAAATAAAATCATAGTTGATAGTTCTATAGGAGGGGGATAACCAAAAAATACACTATACCTGGATTATTAGCTAGAATTTTTTTTTAGACATAATAAAATGAGCAACCAAGCCAGTAAGACAATGGAGCGGTCTGACGACCTCTTCCTCACCTTTCCTCATCCTAACTCCTACCCCCCAGCCAACCCATCATTCACAAAGTGCTCATCTCAGTGCAACCTGTCTCCACTGGAACGCCTGGGTAGGCACGATACTGTAAGTTCACGACATGATCCAATTCTTGTTGAAGCTGCTGATATGGGGGAAAGGGCTGGCCCATTTATCCCATTCTATTTCATCCCAAATCCTAACCAAACCTTAAAACCTAGGCATCTCATGCACCATCACCCACAAAACGCAATCACACCTCAACTCACACCTTCTTCATCATAGTAAATCCTATCCCCACCCAGTATATTTTCATATCAATCATAATCACAATTATTACACTCAAAGGGTATTCATTTATTAACATGTTTTTTTTTTACAAAATCACAAATTACAAAATGCCAACTACCGAGTCACCGGTTATTTGTTGGAGTGAGAAGATAATGGTGAATATTAACATTTTATCGTATGTGTTTGTCATGTTAGTAAAATCCACTTTGGCGATGAGACGCTGCACCTAACCGGTAAATAGTTATTTTGGGATGGGATTTTTTTTTTTCAAAGCAAATTTTTTAAATAAATATTATATTTAGCAGAATGCAAGAGTTTGGTTTTTAAAGGACTTTATCGCATAGTTATCTTGAAGTTTCCATTTGTAAAACACGTGTCTGACTGAGTCGTTTGCATTCCTTAGATTTTTACTTTCTAGCTATCTTACAGGTAGAGAAAGTATTGTGATCGTATAAAAACTTGATCTATAATTTTTGATGAATGTCAACGTTTCATGATCCCCCAAAACTTAAAGAGTGTTTTTTTCAATTCGGTTTGTCTGTCTGAACATCGAAGTAGAGCCTCAACTATTTACTATACCGATCAGGCGAGTACTTGGTATCTAGGGATTACATAGGGTTGCCCCAAAGGGTTTTTGGAATTGGGTATCTAACCCTAAAGTAAAGGGTGTTTCATTAAGAACGAAAAGATTTTAAAAAATTCTCCCAAACTTGGCCCTAGCGATTTTGATTAAATTACATTTCTAAGCATTGATAAATAATACAAACAAAATGGTTACTCTCGAATTTTTAGTCAAAATGACTTTAAGGATTCTAGTCTGATAATTAGATTCTAAATTTGTATCATATCTCTTTAACTCCTTGAGATATGAAATTACTTATCATTGCAAATAAGTAGGTTTATTTATAATGAGAATATTTATTTGAATTATATTTTTATAAAACCATTAATTTCGAAGCTATATGCAAATATATATATATATTTTTAAAATTTTCTAAAAATTAGGGTGAAGAATTGAAACCGTAAAATCCCGAGATGTTGATGGATGTCGACGTTTCATGACCCCCCCGAACTCTCAAAAGATTCTTTTTATGAATGCCATTGGTCTGAATGTATGTCTAACTCTAAAATTAAGAATAGTATACTAGGGGACGAAAAGAGAATAAATCGTTTTTCACAAAATTGGCTCTAGCGATTTTGATGAAAATTCGTATCTAGACGTTAATTAAAATCATAAACAAAATTGTTATTTTCATTTCCCCGTGAAAATGACTTTTAAAGTACTTTACTGAAGCGGATATTTCCAAATCTACACAACTATTAGAGATAATAAATAACTTATCATTGCATTATTATGGTAGGGCTACTATTAAAAATATAAAAAAAACATTTATTTGAAATCTATTTTTATAAAATCAATAGTTTCTGATATATTGACAAATATATTAATACAATTTTGTGATCTTTAGCTTTACAGAGATACTACTTAAGTTTTAGCGCAATAATTCTCTAATTCCAAAGAGTAAATAAATAAGTTAGTCTCAAAAAGCTTATGCTCTATTTTTTCAACCTCTTAGGGGAAATGTTTGCACAGCAATAAAAATCTATCTCTATCATTTTAGACTCAACAGTCAATATTTACCTTTTTATTGGTCAAAATTTATAAATGAGGAATCTAATAGAAATTCTATGAAGTGATGATGTGCTACCCATAATCAAATTTCAAAATTTTTAACTGGAATTTGACATTTTAATATGAAGTGTTGACCATTGTGAGTAGTCTGGTCGCCCAACTAGTACAGCTTCTTTATCTCATTTTAATATGAAGTGTTGACCATTGTGAGTAGTCTGGTCGCCTACTAGTACAGCTTCTTTATCTCATTTTTGTAGCATATATTATCATTATTTTATAGTTTTTAATCGTGATTTTTATCCGGGGGGGTTATTTAAGGGATGAGGGTAGGTGTAGGGGTCCTTGGGGTGGTTTGTAGGGGTTTTAGTCATGTCCAATTTTTTTTTATTCCTGTCCCATTAGATTTTTTTATGTGTGAACCATTTTTTCCCCATTTGATTTCTTAATGTGTGTAGCATTTGATTTGATGTGTTCATCATTGTTTTTTATGTGTTTCCCTGGGGGGAAGATTTTATGTGGGAGTTCTTTATTTATTGGTGGGGAGCGTGCAGTCTCTGGCGTCGGGCACGCATCCCATGATGTTTGACTTTGGGAACGAGTGCAGGGGCCTCCCCCTTACATCCTCCTCGGTCTGTGGCGTCGCACATAATGAGTTACCGTTTTAGTATCAGAGTTCTAGTAGTCTCGCTCACCACGAATAAAAGGTAATCATTTAGATGGACTGAATGATTATTTTTTTCTTTCATTATAGACAGTTCCACTGACATACTATTTCTCAAAGATTTGAGATATTTCATTATTTTTTCTGCCTGAATACACTCATATTTTTTATTTCTTTATTTTATAAACCCGGGATACTGTTTTATATTTTTTATACACCAGTACAAAGCTTCACTTATCTGATTATTTCTAGTCAAATGTAATTATTAGTTTGTTTGTAAATACTTTTTAATATTTCTTGTACATATTTCTATATTGAAACAATTTATATATATATACATACAGTCAACTCTCGATTCTACGACCTTTCACGGTTCCCTGGAAAAGGGTCGTTATTTCAAAGGGGTCGTTATGGGAATCTTAACAGATTTTGTTCCTCCCCTGACCTTCATACGAAAAAATTGCATTTTTTAGACAATACGTGAAAAAGTAAATAAAATAAAACCTACCTATTTCTTGAAGAAGGTACTCCTTTCACTCATTTTGTCAAAATTATAAGTTCGTATCAAATAAAAAAAATAGCGTGGGTCATCAAAAATCGTTCACAAAATCCAACCAAATCAAAATAACAATGTTAAACAATAGCATTGGTCGTCAAAAATTGTTCACAAAATCAAACCAAAATAGTAACCAAATCGAGAATTGAAATAACAATGGCAAAAGCAAGCCTGGCGCGTGATGTAACGGCAGTCGCGCGCGGGGAAACATTGTCTTGCTTGTGGGAGGGAGTGGACAGAGTCAAGTGATATTGGCTGGCATTGATGAGGTGGTGTCTTTTTTTATACCTGACCCACCCCAGTTACTAGTAATACAGCGTTCACACAGATAATTGCAACGCATCAACCTAAATAAATGCAACAAACACATTTTACAGCCGATTTCCTTAAACTTTTCAACCTTTTTCCCCACATTTTTCACGGTTCCCCAAAAAAGGGTCGTTACTTCGAGAGGGACGCTATTCCCGGGGTCTTAGAATCGAGATTTGACTGTATATATATTCATACATAGACATATATTTTTTAAATTGGTCTTTGGGAGATTTCTTATATATATTTTCCGAGATATTTAGTACCGAGGCCACTATTCCCGCTACGACCTCAAGAAATTGATTGTTTCCTTTACACCAAAACGTGTATATATATTAAAGTGTAAGATATACTTGTAAATATATATTTTAAACCTATAATTTTTTGTAAATGAATATTCCACATATGCTTTTCATTGTGTGAGCTATCTTTGTGAAAATATTCTAAAAATGTTTTTTGTGAAAACTATGTTTGTAAATAAATATTATAAAACTTTTTTGTATGTGTTTAAACGTCTACCTACACCCCTCACTCCTATTCTATAAATACAAGTTCATTTTACTTATAAGGTCAGTCTCGAACATTATTGACAAGTTTAAAAATTCATTTTCATCCATCCGACTGTGGAAAGTCACATTTTGTAGCCGACTTTATTCGTCACTTGGACAAAATGTGTGACGTTAAATTTGATAAAAATCACATGGTATTATGCCTTATGACATGCAGGATTTAAACAGAACGGGCCATGTTATATTCTGTAAGGGCTTGCCGTAAATGGATGGCATCTGTAATGACTCTCCACAGCTGATTATCCTGGATGACCTGATGTGTGAAAACAATTCAGTGGTTGTCGATCTTTTCACCAAATAATGCCACCATCAAAATATTAGCGTCATGTACCTTAAATAAAATATATTCCACCAGGGCAAGGGTCAAAGAAACATTTACTTAGACGTACACTCGTGCTTTTTTAAAAATCCCAGGGATAAAGCTCAGATTCAACAATTTGCACGTCAGGTCTGTCCTTAAAATCCACATGTTTTGCAAGAGGCTTACACTGATGCTACAAGTACTCGTCACGGGTATATATTGTTAGATTTCAAGTAAGGTACACCAGATATAGAACCAACACAAATGTTGGGTGCTGCGTGTACCTACCACGTAAAAGCTATAAAAAACACCGACACTTCCTGATTACAGATAATTTCATAACCAAGAGTCCCAAAGTGCTAAAGCAGGCCTCTCTGCTGCGTGCGATGCATCACATTAACCCCCCAACAACGTGTCGCATTGCTGAAAACAACCGACAAGAAACTGATCGACTCCGTTTGAGAGCGTGCCTACTACAGTTTAAAAGGGTGGGTGCCGTTGAAAAATGCGTAGAAGACAAAGTAACGTGCTCACAAGCAGGTTTTGCACAAGATGGTAAAACAAGGAGAGTGTTGGAAGAATAAGAGACACTACATGTTCAGAAAGGAGGAGCGTTATTGCCCTTACTTCTAGCCCCTTTAATCAGCGGTGTCCTCGGTTCCTTATTCAACAAGTTGATAATGGAACATACGAAAAAGATGATAATAATGTGTACCCTCCTTAAAGGTTTAGAGAATGTAAAAAATCACATAAAGCAAGAAATACAAAGAGTACAAAATTTTATTAATGAGACATATAACAGAGTACAGTATGTGACATTAAGGATAGTTCTTTTGGGTTCCGTTGTCATCTGTAATAAATATAGTGTGATTGTAGAGTGTAGTAGCACAACACGTAGATAAAGAAATACATAATAATCTGAAAACAAAACGTCCAGTATAATGAGCCCTGTGGGTACAATCAAATTAGCCAATAGGTGTTAACTAAAGCAAATTACTGTTTGGGATTAATATCCAGGATCATAAAGCCTCCCGAGAAGACAATCCCTACAACACCCTCACTGCAACAAAGTGGACAGTGGCAGGTCAATAATTATAAGCATTTAAATAAATCCCTTTAACCGACCTCAAGAAAGAGATAATTTGATTTAATGTATGTACCCCAAAGAACATGACCTTCAACCCATCAGCTTGGGCTCACTCAGGTTCTTAATAATCTTAGCTACTTAGGTATCTAGCAATTAATCTTTTAAATATTTTATCTATTGCAACTAATAGTGAGTTAATATCATTGTCACAATGAGGAGGCGCTAACCTAGTCCCTCTTATACGGAGATAATTAGCCCCAGTTAGGGCAAAATAGCTACAGCCTAGAGCTACAGTGGCCACACTTACGAACAAAACTTGTCTACAAGGTATACCCAACAAGTCCAAGTACAACGAGAGTATAACATAAGGAAGCCGTCTACATGGCTTCGAATAAACTTGCGATAACGATATAAAGGCTGCCCGAGGGCAGAGCCAATAGTAAGTAGTAAAATACATGATCCCATAATAACACAATACAAGATACTTAGCCAGGGCCAAGAGACCTAATTAGGTCATGAAAACACATCTAGCACTCCCCACTAGTGAATCAATACGTTCCCTTCTTGGCTATTCAAACAACATTGCCTAGCACCCAATCTAACGTTAATTAGCCACATAGCCATAGTGATGGCTGTATATATAAACATAATTTTAAAATAACTCAAACTCATGTGGATAAGCCACTTAGCACACTAAACAACACAAGTATTATATGTCGGTAAGAAACTATATCTGCTCATTGAACTACCATGCCCTAGTTGACTCTTGAGACAACTCTTATAATATCAGCCTAATTATATCAATACTTATTTACATCAATTTAGCAGGGGGTTGACTTAAAAATAAACTAGCATTTCATGACTCTCAAATAAGTGGAGCCGATACTCGTCACTATACTTTTAAAATTACATAGCAAAAGATACACAACTCGTCGAGCAACAGTACAAACCGTAGACAGGAATTAGCTAGTCTGGCTACCAAACAGTCCGTGCGAGACCCAACTCAAATGTAGAAATCAGCAGTGACAGCGCTGCGTTATTGTAGCCTCAGTGGTAAAGAAGATGGCACACTTCTAGTGCACCAGCGATAGACTATGGTGGTGTTAGTGATACAGGTGTGGCGGGATGTTACCTACGGGTAGCGTTGACTCCACTGGATTCCATTCCGTCCAGAGCCTAGTCAGATTAACTGATACAGTAGAGACAGTATCCGATCAGTCGTAAATTATTACAAGTTATGTTTCTTATTCTGCTCGAGTGGTATATTAAATAAACTTCCAGACTGAGAAGGAAAAAAGGAAGGAAATAACAGGTGTCAGCCAATCGCCTCTTGCAGCAACAGTGCAGGTAAGAGCAGTCATCAAGGGGGAGAAGCGCATTTGCAGTGAGAGCAAAGAGGCGATAGGAGACGAGTGAAGCCCCAGAATTACAATTTCTTGATATGGTTAATTACTGCATTCGAAAGAAATTAAGCTAATAGGCGATGACCTCAAAACACACTCACATATACATTTAAATCAAGGGGAGACCAATCAGTAGGGTAGTTCCTGAAACATATACGATCTCTTGAGAGGTGAAAAGGTCACATGATTGTGGGAGCTAATATCCATTACACCATTATGAGCAACACCACCAACAATTAGCCTCGACCACATTTCTGGTGGCCTCCAGGCTGGACAAGGAAATGAAAAACATCCTCGCTTCAAAACTTGACGACAAGTCGAAATGGACTTTATACCAACAAGTACTACAGCGCTATCTGCACTTTAGTCAGCACCCTCAATAACCTGAAAATACCGTCACAGCCACCCCTTGAGTGTATGTACTTCCAATCCCTGCTGTACTCACAACTGTGCAAACACCTAAAAGCCGAACTTTTACTAGAACATAGTAGTCTAAAACTTGCTAACCCAAGATCATTCAATTTTTGAGGAGAGCCATTTTAAAGTTTTAAACCTAATAAGTTCTTCAGTTTCACACATTAATTAATTATGACGAGCTTTACACTTGATTATAAATGTATGGAGAGCGTTAATAGTAATGTTAACTTAGAAATAATTTTGTTTCTTTAAATTTAATTGTAACTTAACGTCAAAATATCCTAAGGTAAAACAGACAACAAGGTTTATAAGAGTAAAACATGAATTTTCCATAATAACAAGTCACTTTTAAACATTAAACAAGGTAAGTTACTATTATACTACATAAAAGGTTTTTTTTACTTATACCCATTAGGCCTACTTCAAAGGTCCATTACGTTTTATTTATTATCATTCTTTTAATATTTAAGATTGCCGAAATGAGCCTTGGCTTCGTCACCACAAAATGTCTTCAGATGTTGAAGGTCTCGAAATTTCCCCCCAGATATTTGGAGTATTTCTGAAATAAAAAAGAAAGCTAAGTATGATATAGCTCATCAAACAACAAAGGAAAAAAACTGGAAAGAAGGACCATTAAATTGCTCTTACCTTCATAAGCTTTGTTTAGGAAGAGGAGCGTATTTTCTTCTTGCGAAGTAGGTCTCTGGAGACTTCTTTTGAGTTGCCAGTACAGATGAAACCCATACGGCATTGTAAATTTCCCTGTGCTGAATGAAGTGAGGTAGTTCTTTGGAGATTTTGTACTCTTTGAAGGGAATGGACATAGTGACATACAGTGTAGTCCCCGAAGAGGGAGTTCCAGTCCCTTACTATGCTTTGGTCCACCTGTACCATCACAAAAGGTTTGATTTTTCTTTGGCTTAAGATATTGCTTCGGCCAAATTGCGAGGTACTTCTACTCTTTTCTTTACATTTACTAGACCCATGTTCTTATCACACTCCAGAAATGAATGCCCACTCCAGGAGAATGTAACACACACTGTCTATAATCTCTTTAAAACATGCACCACATAGTGAAGATAGCGAAATACAGTGTAGTTATTATTTTGCCCCGCACACAAATCCCAAAACAATGTGAGGGGTTTGACTCGGGAATCTAAGAATCTTTTGATGTAGTAGTGAATAAATCTTATGACTTCATTAGAGCCTTTTTTGGCAACTTCTTCATTGTATCCAAACCAAACAAATTTGCCGGTTGAAAGTACATGAATATTAAACGTGTAGTACGACAACTGTCTTGTATTAAACATCATTCGTAGTGATGTTTGGTACTGGAGGTTTAGTTGGTAATACATGCATACAGCTTCTTTCAGAACATTTTTTGAATTTCCTTCCTTGCAGCAAGTTTTATTGAATAGAAGGTTCCTGTTCGCCTCAAATGAAACTCCTGCAAAGTTTTAAGCGACTTGAGCTTTGATGGAATCTCATTCCTTTCCTCTTCAGCCAAACCACCTACTACTAATTTTTTATTTAGTGCTTAAACTTCTGTAGTGTGTTTGACACAGGTGGAACATGTATCAAATCTCGGGTACTTAAAAGCTATATTGAGCTCGGCATTAAAAATATGTCTGTATTTTTCGTGTGACGTTTTGATTCCAGGGTACATTTCATAAAACATGTCATACAATTTTCTGGCATTCAGTTATTCAGGGAGGTGTATTTTTAAAGACTTATTTAAACTGTAATGGCTCGTCCAACCCTTAAAAGAACTTATATAGGAAAAAGTTCTTTTTTTATTTTGATCGTCCAACTGCTGCGGTCTATTTTTGTGTTTGCCCCTTTGGTCTTCCGGTGCCATTCCTGTTTTTTTTTCAGTGAAGATTGAATTGTTAATACCCTCGCCTTTGTGGTGCCATGTATAATTATGGAGTCCTGTCTGCCCACTACTTCATCTTGGTAGCCATAATTTTGTTCCACTCTAATTTTGTAGTGAAACGAACAATCACGGAAATTGGCCTCTTCTTCATTCCCCTTATTGTATATTCGTTTAATGGGAACTATATTCATAATACCAGCAAGATGCGCTGATTGTTTATTCCAGTAACCAAGTTCATTGAATTTTTTTAATAAACCTTTGTTATGGAGGATTTTTCTGAAAACATTGATGAGTCTTACATTCACAGTCTGGTCCTGTTTTGAACGTTGAAGCACGCAGTTTTTTCATCACTTCCCGAACTTTTCCCAATTTCTTTCTTTACTTTGCTGATTGTGATTCTGATGGTCTGATACTTTCATCTTATGAAGTACTGTCTTCACATTTCTCATACATGTTGAGAGCTTAAGGGGGGGGGGGGGCAATAATTTCTCAAGGCTCTCCAAAAAATAAAGGTACCGAAATAATTTATTGTAAACCCGAAANTTTCTCAAGGCTCTCCAAAAAATAAAGGTACCGAAATAATTTATTGTAAACCCGAAACGCTTAGCACCCATAAGAGATCTAACTCCCGTACCCTAACCACTTACACCGTCGTAAAGCCCTAAGAAGAACTTGAAAAGCGTGGACGAAAACAGGTGGCTGCCATTCCGAGCTTAATGGACCGTTTAGACGATATATACTATGACCCTTCTCATACTGCAGGGTTTGCAGGGGTGGCTTCACTCATAGAGGCGTTCAAGAAATATCCGGAAAAATTACGAAAATAGCTTCGTGAGCAGAACGCGTATACCCTACAAAAACCTGTGATAAAAAGTATCCACGCCACAAGTACGTGTTGTCAAACATTGACGATCTCTGGCAAGCCAATCTCAAAGATTTTTGAAGTCTCATTAAATACAACGACGGTGCAGTGTACTTGCTCACCATCATAGACGTGTTTAGCAAGATGGCCTGGGCGAGGACGCTTCCCTCCAAGATGGGAAGTGTCATGAAGGACACCCTTCAGGACATTTTCAAACAAAGTGGCCGTAAAACTCTTAGTTTACCCACGGACAAGGGACAGAGTTCACGACACGTCTAGTCCGGAAATGTCTCAATAAAGAAGGCGTATATTACCACACCACCCATATTCCCGACGTAAAGGCAAGCATCGTGGAGCAATTCACTAGATTTCTGAAAGGGAGCACGTGGCGTTACTTTACCAAAAATAGCACCTATCTTTATGTGGACGTCCTCCAAGACCTCTTCGACGCTTACAATGACATAAAACATTCCAGTATATCAAGATTGCACATTCAGACGTTTCATAAACCAACATGATTCAAGTCAGAGATAATCGGTATGGCAAGAGACACCCAAGCTCACATAGTAAACCAAAACTCAAAGTCGGGGAGGTGGTGCGTATTAGCAAATACAAAAGTCTGCTTGAAAAGGGATACGAGAGCAATTGGCGCAAATAAATTTTCAAAGTCAGCAGTGTCGTGTTGTGTCAACCATTCGTCTACAGGCTGACCGATCGTGACGGCAAGGAGGTGGAGGTAACGTTTTACGAACCCCAATTACAACCCGTACGTTTTCCCGAAACTTTTAATGTTGATGGAATACTACGTGTCCAGGGTAAAGGCGCCAGAAAGAAAGTGTACGTGCAGTGAAAAGGTTACCCCGCCAAGTTTAATTCTTGGATTCCTGCCAGTTACGTCAGCGCCCTACCTTGAAGGTCCAGTTTTACATCACTTTGCCGAGAGACAGCTCTATGAGATATCTCGCTAAAAATACCCTCGCAAATTTCATCACGCAACTACCTTACCGTCTTACACTCGACGGACAGTGGAAGGTTGCTCTCGCCAAACTCCAATATCCTTGTTCTTTTACCACCATACACTAGGGCCAAAGTATTGTATGGTACAACTGGGTGGACGCTAATGGCGTGGAAAAAATATTCAAGGATTTCATCCAGCCTGGAAATGACAACACTATCCATGACTTGGTCAAAGCCCTAAATGATGTAGAGGCGTTAAAAGGGGATTCCAGAGTTTTATTGAAGTACATAAAACCCTAACAAAAGAGTGGACATTGTTACTACGTTAAAAGATATAAAGCTTCTGACTGTCTAGTAAACTAAGTCTACAGCTCGGTTTCAATCCTAAGACTAGTCTGAACAAAGTCCAAAAGTCACCGTACGCCCCCAGCATTCTACTAGGCTTACCATTCCAAATGTACATCTACATGGATATCGTCGATCCTCAGACCATGGGTGACATTGTGGCACAGTTTTTACGTATCGTAGCTATCAAAAACACAAACTATCTCTACGGAATACATAAAACAGTTAGCTATGATCGGTTGCACTACATGCCCGTACTTAGAAGGGAAATTGAAAGCTTGGAAATCAATATAAGAACAGACACTGGTGAACCTGTGCTATTCAATTTTGGAAAAGTGTGAGTGAAACTTCATTTTCGACGCTGCTTAACATGAACTGCCCCTACGCAAGAAACAATGTCAACCAGGCTGGAACAGGAATATCTTCGATCTACCACGGTGTTCCCTAACAACGCGGGCATGGAATTAGGAGTCTTTTCATTGGCTTATTCAGGAGGGTCCTACCATTGCTGAGAGGCGGTGCTAAAGTAATGGCAAAAAGGCGCTTCATATGGGTATCGAAGTACTCTCCACCGTCAACAATCAGCGTCGTTCTTTCAAAGTGGCCCTACGCCTGCGTGTCGGTGAGGTTGGAAAAAACCTGAAACGCAAAGTGGAGTAGAAGATCGATACATTGATATCCAGATCAGACTATAAAGGTCGTCGTAAGACGTACCAACGTCAATATTCTTTCGCTGCCTGTCGTAAAAAGGTCACCAAGAAAAGAATAAGAAAGAAGCTGTAGATATTTTCAGTTTTACTGTATTTTCTACATCCCCAGTCCTTTGAATGTACCAGCAGTGAACTAGATCTATTTCCATCCCACCGACGCAAACCAGTCCTGAAAGTGGATAATGGATCAAGTATAAACCTGTATCTTCCCTCACCGATGATTCACCCATCGAATTTACCGTTATCGGTCAAGGGGAGTACTATATCGATCTTTCTCAGAATGGCTTACCTGGCTTAACCAGAGGTTGCGCTTTCATCTCGGTGGATCAAATCGTTCCCGTCAACAACTGGTTTCACACACAGGTCGATGTTTTTTAAACCAAAATCTACCCCACCCAAAAAACGTATGCTTAGAGATCGTATATTGAGACGCTGCTCAATTACAACAGTGAATCCAAACTAACACATTTGACTGGTAGTCTGTGGTTCTCAAACGGCCCCATAATCTTTGATGAGGTTAACGCCAGCAACAAAGGATTTGAGGCTTGTTGCAGTCTCACTGCAAAGAGTAAGCTGGATCTTTTGGGGTATCTACACGGTGATGTGTTTACCAAGAGTAATACCTTTTGAACGGCACCAAACTCAGACTCAAGTTGGTCCGCTCCAGAGACGTGTTTAGTGTTATGACCAACCGTGAAATCCCGCACTTTAAGGTTCACATAGTTGAAGCCTATCTTCTAGTGCGACGAGTCAAAGTAGTACTTTCTATATTGCTGGTAAATGCCAAGGCATCACGTGTCAGTCCCGCAAAGTATCCTATTACCCACGTTGAAGTAAATACCTTAAATATTCCTACGGGCGTACAAAGGGAATCACTGGGAAACTTATTCACATGACAGTTATCCAAACGATGAATCGTGGGATTTGTATCAAACGCTGCGTTCAATGGAGATGCCACCAAGAATCCGTTCATTTTCCAAACCGACTTCATGAACCTTTTATCGTTGTATTTGAATGGAGAACAAGTGCCGTCGAAACTGTTACAGCCTAATTTTTCAAACGGAAACTTTGTCATGTCCTACCACAAACTGTTTTCAGGAACGGGTAACCATTACATGAACGAAGGAAGTGACATCACACGGGTAGACTTCATTAAGGGATATCAACTCATTGTTTTCGATATCACATCTGAACTGTCCACCCACATGACATTGCATTGAAATTTGACAAGGCATGGTTCTCTGAGCATCAAAGTGAGATTCACCAGAGCTCTCACCGAAATCTTCAACTGTATGGTGTATGGGGAGTTTGCCGACATCATTACCATTGATAAGGACAGAAATGTCGAGATTTATTTTGGGAGTTAGTATAAGCGACTTCCCGCCCATTACCCCCATAATTTAAATCATGAACGTCATTGTAGATTTAAAACGCATCATCGACGATAGCAAAGAACTTATCGTCAAGGAACTGAGTGTTTTATCTGTATGCAGTAGATTACTTCGACATTGGGTGTTGAAACCCCTTACGGCATCAAGGAACATTCCGCCACTGCTAAAAAGCAATTCAACTATATCGTCAACAAACTGCATGTTATTTCCTGGGATAACGGTGCTCGAATCCCTCATCTCCCATGCCACAGCGCGTGCAGAAACCATTTACGTCAAGGGGGCAGAAAAGAAAATGTGTCTAGCCAATCTGTATATCTGTACGACAGAGGTTGTTCGTCTTTGAAAAAAATTGGGCCACACCATGTGAATGGAACATTGTTATTTTTGGAATTTCTGTTCGTCCTCCATCGTTTGGGGACATCGAGATTAGATGATTGAAGTTGGACACACACACCATAAGACGTGCGCTGAAAACAAATCCGTCCTTCGGTTCTGTACGATCGGATGTGTTCCTTGCTGATCAACTACCAGCGAGAATAGCACAACCTGCCACTCTCGCCATCAACACGGATCCACATACCAGGCCCGGGACGCATTGGGTCACCATCTTTATCGATAAGAATGACGAGGGAGAATACTTTGACAGTTATGGTTTTCCACCCCGTGTAAAGTAACAACTCTCATATATACGCAAAAACGCTTCCCGCAGGTCTCATAACACGATACAACTGCAAAACATAGCATCAGACGTTTGCGGCCATTATTGTATTGCACCCATAATATTTCAATGAAAACTTTCCTCGCATTATTCTCACCCACCAATCGTACATACAACGACGCTAAGGTGTTGAGATATTGCAACACATTTTTCAAGACGTTAGGGTCGTGCCGCCCCTCAAGATGCTGCATTCAATCAGCGTGCCTTCCCCTCGCTGGCTATAAAATAACGTCCCAACGGCATGCCAGCCTTAATCACGACAGTCGTATAAGCGATCAATCACCATTGAAGGTCAAGACGTTTATACCCACAAAGTAAAAACTGTGAAGCCACTCGATATCGCCAATATTTTCAACAATTTGTTTCCACTAGATTAAGTCAACGCCAAACGAGTCATTGTTGGCATGAGTTACAAGAACAATATTACGACCTGTGTCAAGCTAGTAAAATGCTGAGGGAATTGTGTGGTGTTTAACCGTATAGAGTGAAAAAAATTGGGAAGCTACAAGTCGGTCATTTAAACGTTTTTCAGCAAGATGCAACTTCCTCAGAAGATTAGTCTGACTAATCATTAAATCTCTCTTAGACTAATGTGTGGTGACCGTATGGTCGTCATCAGTTAGAAACAAGATGCAGGACTCAAACCAGTCACTTATCTATCACCTTGCTGCACGCGTATTTGTAAAGTGTGGGACCTCATTGACTATTTACTGACGGGATATGTTGTCGACACCCGTCGCACGATACTGTAATGTTTTGATGGACACACTCATCGTGGATATATTCGACACGCTAACAGAATCAGTGGGTGTCATCGATCTCGAACAGTCAACAGTGTAAACACACATCAGAAATATGGATCTTAACAGTGCTACCTATTATGAGCTTCAAGTCATCGGTTTGGACTATTACATATTGGATTGTGAACTAAAACAATTTTAATGACAAATCTAAGAGACACCGTAGAAAAACATATGAACGAATATCTTATGTGTCATTCCTGCCAAAATGATTAATGAATATTATGTATGTGTGTGAAACCCTTAATGTTTAATAATTATATGTTTGTAATGTCTTGTTTTATTCACGAAAAACCTGTTTGTCCCTTGCATTATCCCAACACGTAGGGTCGACAATATGTCACCGACTTGTCGAGCCATCAAACTAGCACCAATAATGAACATTGTCAGTGACCTCTTGTATTAGCTCGCAGTTTCAAGGTCGTGATCTATTCCTGTCACGACCTGTCTTGTCGATTCACTAAAATGGCACCAGGGTTGTGATGACGTCACCGGTAAACCTATTAACACATAGATGGGGAGGGTTGCGACATCATTCAAAGTCGTGATCCATTCATGTCAGCTTTTTATTGTCGTACCGCCAAACTGTCGCCAGGTATATTGAGACATCATTCAAGGTCGTGATCTATTCCTGTCTTGACTTTTCTTGTAGAGCTGCCAAACTGTTTCCAGGTATGAGTCATCAAGGAAAACCCACTGAGACATCATTCAAGGTCATGATATATTCCTGTCGAGACTTGCCTTGCCGACCCACCAAACTGGTGACAGACATAAGTCATCAGGGAAAACCCATTGCCGGGGGGAGGGTTGCGACACAAAAATAAATTCAGAGGCTTGCGACAGGGAGACCGTTCTAGTAGCTCGCGCTCTCTGTTATAGACAGACGTTGAGAGATGATGCTCCTGCACGATCCCACCCTCACGGGTAGAATTGGCGACATTTTATAGGACGTCGCTGGAGTAGTGATCAATGCTAGAGACTGCACGCTCCCCACTAATAATAAAAAACCAGACCATTAAATAAAAAACTCCCATACAAAATCCTCCCCCAGGGATACACACAAAAAAAATAACACAATTAGATGGTAAACCCATTGAAAAATCAAATGGACCACACTGGAAAGGAATGAACAAGTTTGGACATGAATAAATCCACTATAAACCACCCCAATTATCCCCAACCCTGACCACCCCTTTAAATAACACCCCCGGATAAAAATCACGATTAAAAACTATTTTAAAATTATAATATATGCTAAAAAACTGTGATAAAGAAGCTGTACTGTTATGTTGACCACACCACTCTTGTGGCCCTAATATTGATATTTTTTATTGTTCCAAATATACAAATTAGTACTTTAATTCTTCAAAAATAAAATTGTAAGTTTTAAAACTGGGTGTCAAAAATGTTTTAATTAAGTACAGAGAAATTTTTTCTCAGGTTTGCTAGTGTATATTATTTAGTTTCACAAATATTATGAATTTTGAGTAAATATCTTAATTTTTAAACAATGAAGCGAGAAAGTCCGTGCGCAATTCTGTACCATTTATTTGTTTAACCCCTTGGTTAAGTTTTTTTTAAATTTGTAGTATTTTTTTAAATTTCTGACCATTCTATAGGTATTTTATAAATAACTTTTTGGGTAATTTATTCTGGGTCCCGTTAATAAACTTTCATTTATTTGGGTACATCTGTGTCATTGTAAAGTATTTTATTAGTCTTCTTCATAAGTGCCAGAATTGGAATTGATGACATTTCCTTCCAACCACGTATCTTTGTGGTTAAAGCTCCTACGTAACTACATCATAAAATTAATAGTAGCAAACAAAATGAGGGTGTGGTTTCAACGCTTCAGTAGAATATAGTTCT
>CABEEJ010009026.1:5628-20640 GCA_901482245.1 Timema douglasi
TGTGAATGCTAAATACACAATACCACACTTGTTTAGCGTAGAATACAACACTATCGTCCCACCGAGGTGTGAATGCTAAATACACAATACCACAGTTGTTTAGCGTAGAATACAACACTATCGTCCCACCAAGGTGTGAATGCTAAACACACAATACCACAGTTGTTTAGCGTAGATAACAACACTATCGTCCCACCAAGGTGTGAATGCTAAACACACAATACCACAGTTGCTTAGCGTAGAAGACAACACTATCGTCCCACCGAGGTGTGAATGCTAAATACACAATACCACACTTGTTTAGCGGTAGAATACAACACTATCGTCCCACCAAGGTGTGAATGCTAAACACACAATACCACAGTTGTTTAGCGTAGAATACAACACTATCGTCCCACCAAGTTGTGAATGCTAAATACACAATACCACACTTGTTTAGCGTAGAATACAACACTATCGTCCCACCAAGGTGTGAATGCTAAATACACAATACCACAGTTGTTTAGCGTAGAATACAACACTATCGTCCCACCAAGGTGTGAATGCTAAATACACAATACCACACTTGTTTAGCGTAGAATACAACACTAGATTTAATGTATTGGAATGTAAAGATTTGCTTTAACTCGAATGATATGCATAATACTTCACCTTTCTTGGTTTTTTTGAACTTTCTTTTTTCATCTCTAAAAGCCCTTTATTGTTTACTTTCCCTAAGTAATTTATTCCTTTCTTCTCGCTCGGAACATTGTATTTTTTGTTTCATTAAATCACAAAGCGAACATGTGTCAGACCTTGGATATCCATAACTATATTGAATGTATTAAAGATTTGTATGGAATATTTATGGATAACTTTTCAAGAAAAAGCTTGTGCATTGCAGCAAGAGATAAATCGTCAGGCAAAAACCTTCGGTCTGGGTTGTCTCTAAGGGAATATTGTGATTTACAAACCGGAAATGAGTTAATATTGTGCTCCATAAGTGTAATCATTTATTGAGAGGTCTTATTTGGTCGGTTATAATGTTTACCTTGTTTATCGTTGGGTCTTTTAGGGGAAACCCTTGTTAGAATTTCTTATCAGGGGCAGTCTGATACGTTACCCCTAGAAGTGATTCGGGGCTCCTTACCCTCCCTAATGGGCATATCTTGTATCAGCCACATTCAGCTGGATTGGAATGCTATCTTTCACCTCAACTATGTTCGGCAGGTACAAGGTCATGTGGTGGGTCTGCTCAGGAATAAATATCCCTCAGTCTTCAAAGAGGTACCAGGGGACATTAAGGGTGTGGAAGTTATTGTAGTTCTGAAAGAGGGAGCCATTCCTGTATTCTCTGGCTCTCGTGTCATTCCTATTCCTTTGAGGAATGCTGCCAAGAAGGCCCTTGAGGAAATGGAATAAACTGGTTTTATCCAAAAAAACGATAGTCACACCTGGGGAACACCTCTGGTAATTGTTCCCCAAGGCCAACAAATCTGCACGGGTGTGTGGAGATTTCAGAGTGACAGTAAGCCCTCAGTTAAATCTTGAGCACTATCCTTTACCAGTTATCGATTACTTGTCTACTATTCAAGGTTCTGTTTTCAGTGTACTCTATCTTGCCCAGGCTTACCAACAGCTAAAGTTGGGACCAGATTCTCAGGATAGTTTGAATTTGAGCACTTCGTATGGACCATTCAAGTGCCTTCGCCTTCCATATTGTTTGGCTTCGGGTCCAGCCATCTTTCAAAGTGTCATTAGTCAGATATTGGCAGGTATTGATAGTTTCATTTATTTGGATGACATATTAGTGTCAGGTAACACAACTCAGGAGCACCTAAGTAAAGTTGAAGTTATTCTACAAAGGTTTGTGGAATATAATGTCAATGTCAAACTGGAAAAGTGTCATTTCCTAAAGCCAAAAGTTAAATTTTTTGGCCACATTTTGGATTACCAAGGGCTGCATCCAGATCAGGATCGCATCCAGGCTCTCCTTCAAGCCAAAGAAACTTCATAAAAATCTGAACTTCACTCGTTCATTTGGTTTGTAACCGTTTATGCAAAGTTTATCCCCAACATGTCCACTATGCTTCGTCCATTGTATGCATTGCTCAAGCAGGACGCGAATTGGGGGTGAGGATCTGAGCAACAAGGGGGTTATTATCAGTGTCTTCAGGAATTGAGTGGCGATCAGGTTCTTATACCTTACTCTAGTGGCTTGCCACTTAGAATGACCAGTGATACCTCTCAGTATGGTGTGGGTGCTGTCATCCCCCACATATTCCCCGATTGGGAGGAACACCCTATCGCTTTCGCATCTAAGACCTTCTCCAATACTGAAAAAACTACCCCTAGCACGAGCGTGAGGCTGCAGCTATAATTTTTGGACTAAAGAAATTTAGTAAATACCTGTTTGGCCAACCTTTTGAGCTATGCACTGACAATGCAGCGTTGGTGTCTATTTTTGGGTCTAAAGCTAAAATGTGACCTCTCACTGCTCTTCGCCTACAATGTTGGGCAATCCTGTTGTCAGCCTTCCAGTATAAGATCACATTTCGAAAATCTGAGCTGATTCCTCATGCTGATTTCCTTAGCCGAAACCCTCTCCCCGATCAGACGGAGGTGGAGTCTGATATCTACAAGAAATCTTTGGTATCCCTGGGACCCCTCACTGTGGTCCAGGTGGCCACCAAGACCAGGAAGGATCCCATATTGAGTCAAGTGCTCAAATATATCCTCAATGGTTGAACTGAGGGGGTGCTCGATGAAGGTCTTCGCCCTTTTCATCGGCGAGCCCTGGAATTGTCGTCAGAACCTGATTATTTATTGTGGTTGTCTAGAGTCATCGTCCAATCAGCGCTCCGTCCCGAAGTCCTGGAACTCCTTCTTTAACTTTATCCTGGCTCTAGTCACATGAATAACCTAGCACGTTGTTTTGTGTGGTGGCCAGGTCTTGATGACGAATTGTAGCTAGGGTAAACAGGTGTGGTGTTTTCCATTTGTAGCATTGTTTGCCACAAGCTACCCGAAACCAAACAAAAACAATCAACTTACCTATTATACCAATTCCATCGGCGGCCGGCTGGGCTACACGACTACAAGCACGAACAACACGACTGATCGCAGCATACTGAGGGCCACGCCTATCCCGACATTCTGCAACGACCTTCCCGCAGCAAAGATCTTCAGCAAGGAAGAAGAAACACTCCACCTATGCTCAAGTCTGCCGCCGAGACGCTAGTAGAACATTCCACGCCTCATTATATTCTTTGGTCTCCCCCCCCTTATCTTCCACTCGCTCCGTGTGCTGTGAACTGTGCTTTATGTATAAAAGTGTGATCGAGTGGGGTAAGCGCAACTCTGGGATTGGCTTTGGAGGTAGCTTGTACTAACTACGGCTTCGGATATTGACCATGTAAGATAAATTCTTTTTCAGCATTATATTTATTATTAAAAATTCACTTTCTACTCGTGATCTTCGCAAAAACTCTAACTTTAAACGTTGCACGTATAATTGACGTCAAGTATTGCGAACTTAAGCTTTTATCTCTTAAATGGGCTGAAATATGGTGTCTTTTTCAATAAGATATCGTTTGGACTTGTATTTATTTTTGATAATAACGAACTCCAATGAAAAGATATTGTTTCAAGAATATATTTTCCTCACTTGTAGTTATTTTTAATATCGATATACTGTAACTTTAAACTTTGCCCATGATGTTTGTTTTGAGTATTACGTTTAAGAATTGGGCAATAGTAGAATATCTGGCGACATAAATATATTTTTTTTAGTACTATATATTTTCTCTAAGCATAAGGGACTTTAATTTATATTACTCCATGTTAGATGTTAGTTTTTGGCCTTTTGCTTATTGAAATATAATGTCATTAGGTTCCGTTTATTGAATTGCTCTGTTCATATTTTAAGTTTAATCGTTCTTTCTTGAACTTAGAGTATTAGGCGTCATCAGCGCGTATGAGAAGTTAATGATAGCCGCTATGACGACTAAGTGTTGGGTAAATATTTGTTTAGTGTTGGTGAGTTATTATGGGTTTATCTGATTGACGTCAACTTTAGCTTTCTGTAATTTGGGATATTGTATATTTTCCCCGTTTATGGGAAAGAGAGATAATGAACGGCTGACAGGAAATAACTCAATATTGTTATGTTGAACATTGACATTTATGCTAAGGTTATTGTCAAGAGTCAGTTATTGTTGTTTCGGCTTAACCAAGTTTTATTAGCGAAGCTATTCGCTTATACGTTCTGCGCCCTCCCTATGAGGCCATGACGCAAGATTGCATATGTTGTATACTCTATTTTTTTTAGGCTATTGCTTTCAATAAATTGTTGTCCATATCTTGTTGAATCTAAATAAAAAAAGATCTCTAGACTATTATGTTTGTATTTACCTTTTTTATACGCTCATCCTTAGGTAGGATACTGCAACTAAAATATGTTGTCTAATAATCAAACCAGAGGAGTAGTCATGTTCTTAGTTAATGACATATATTATTGAGTTTGAGGGTGACCGCAGGGACGAGTCCCGCAATAGTTCTTATTGCGTGTGCTGGGCTCCAGTTAGGTTTTGCCCAGTTTTACTTTGCTTTTTTACTCACTCAGCACACTTTAAATTTTTTTGCTAACTTATTATTATTATTTTTTGTATTTGGACACGCCTAGTTAGGCGTAACGGTTCACAATCACTCCACTCATCTGCTCCTCACGAGACTCTGATTCCTTGGTACAGGCCTACTAGAGGGTTGCAAAGGATTTATATTGATTTTGCTGAATTTGAAGGTAAGACTCTACTCCTTACTGTAGATGGTCATTCTAAATGGCCTGAGGTCCAAAACATGCTCGAAGGCACCTTGGCAAAGCACACTTGGGAAGCTCTGCGCTCAATGTTTGCATTCTGGGGGCTGCCCGAGGAGGTCATTTCTGATAATGGTCCACCATTCTCATTAGCTGCACTCGCTAGTTTTCTGTCTAACAATGGAGTTGTAAATTCCCCTTCTCCTGTTTACCACCCCCAATCTAACAGTTTGGTGGAGATTGTCGTTAAGACAACCAAGATAGCTCTCATGAAACAGTTGTTTGATGTTTCTACTAAATCCAGAACCCTTCAGCATAAAGTAGACGCCTTTCTTTTAGAATATCGCAACACGCTTCATACCTTAACTAAGGTGACAACAGCTGAAGTATTTTTGGGCTGAAAGCCTCGCATCAAGCTTTCGCTTCTCCACCAGTCCATGGTTCTCAAGCAAAATTCACTGCTTCACAATCTTCCAAGGTCACACATTTCTCCCCTGGTGACCTAGTGTGGGTGCGCTTTGTCACTCATCGAAAACTCGAGGCGGTTCCAGGTGAAATTCAGCATAGAGTCTCAACTGTCTCACATCTAGTGATTGTTGGTGGACACTCCAAACAAATTTCAACAGCTCATCTACGCCTCCGGGACCCCAAGGCTGTTCCAGTTGAGTTGTCGTGGGAGATGGTCGAGCAGGCCATGCCAGCACCTATGACTACCCCTACATCTGATGGACAAACACCGGGCCCTCTAATTCAGCCCCTCCCCCCCCACCCCTAGTTGCTGACTGCTCCCTGCCAGAATCTCCAGCTCCCGAGCCCTCCACGGATTCCACTCCAGAGGCCCTTCGTCAGGCTCCCAGCGTGAAGACTCCAGCGCACACCCCTGTGAGACCTGCTGCAGCGCCTCCGAGAGTGTCTGCCCCCCGAGCAGCCTCGTCAAACTCATCGCCTGGGGGCGCCCCAGTAACAACTCGCTCTGGACGTCAGGTCATCAAACCCCAATTATTAAACTTTGTCAATGTTTTGCATTAGTCAGAACTTTGATTGTGTTCTTTTCTTGCTCACTGTACTTAATTTAAATCAAGACTATTAATGGTACCAAGGACTTATTGTTACTCTTGTATTGTATATGCCAGCGCTGGCAATCAATTATAAGTTAATTATGTGTGGGAGAGTGTTATGTAGTCAGCCAGAAGGCTGTGAGCTTTGTTACTATTTGCTCTCTTTTCTGTTTCCGGGACTCTCAACCATGTAATGGCGGCGCTAGGCTGAAGCATGTTCTAATGTCATATTACATCTATTACCATAATGTGCAGTTCTTTCTCTTAAGAATAACTTACTCAGTCCAAAACTATAGTAAGGTTAGAACAAAACCCACACCATAATCGTGACATCTGTAAATGGGTGATAAGGTGGCTGCAATATTAACTTTTCTATTATTTTCTATAAAAAAAAATCAAGATTGCGTGGTTTTGATTTGGTTGGGGTTTGCTAGTAACAACTTAGACTCATCACTCTCCGAGTTAACAGAGATAAAAATTATATAATATAGATGTCCTCCTATTCTTTCGTCTTCAACAGCTTTATTTCCATTTTTTTCTGTTCAATAAACTGGTGAAAATGTAATGTTTCTTTTCAATGGGTTCAGCTACAGCACCATTTTATTTTTTGTTAATTTTTCATAATTTTTTTTGTTGTTGTTGCTCAAATTGGCTCTTGTAATTAAAAGCTCAGAATTATGTTCAGATGCTCTAAAATTCCCTCCCTCATGGTTAAATTCCTGTAACTTTCTCTCGAGAAGGGGTAAGGGGGTGTAACACCCCCAGCAGATGGGACTCCAATCCACCCTCATTCGGAAAACCCACATGGCGCCCTTGACTACAATACAATGCCTGATTCAGGCTTTATTCCTACCTGATTTAAAAAGAATGTAAAAACATAAATCTCAGTTAATTCATCACCGTGTGTGGAAACACTAATTTATTCAAGAATAATTTTGCTATACTGATTTTGGGAACGAAACCAAGACTCTTAGTTCACTAGGAATTGCACTAATTACTGATATGATTAAAATCAAACTAACTCAAATTGAAAAGAATACATTTGAACCTTATTTACTTGCTGCTGTACCAGATAAATATCTCTTCACCACAAAGCATGTGGAGTACTTTGATAATATGTTTTACGACTATTACATTGAACATCAGTAATTAATGGTATGTCTGATTTTTAATATTAAAGTGATTTACAAATCTGATATCATGTTGTAAAATTGAGAAGGGTAGTTAAGAAAAAATCAACAAATGTTTGACTAGAGAGAGTTGGGGAAAACCAGGCTCAATGCAGTCTGTCTGTGTTCAAACCTATCTACCCTCCTAAGTTGGAGTTAATAAAACTAGTCGAAAAAAAAAATTGTGCTCAGCCTAAGATTGTATCAAGCTCAAGAATGTGCAGCCTAAGATTGTATCCAACTCAAGAATGTGTCAGCCTAAGATTGTATCCAACTCAAGAATGTGTCAGCCTAAGATTGTATCCAGCTCAAGAATGTGTCAGCCTAAGATTGTATCCAGCTCAAGAATGTGTCATCCTAAGATTTATCCAGCTCAAGAATGTGCAGCCTAAGATTGTATCCAGCTCAAGAATGTGTCAGCCTAAGATTGTATCCAGCTCAATAATGTGCAGCCTAAGATTGTATCCAGCTCAATAATGTGCAGCCTAAGATTGTATCCAGCTCAAGAATGTGTTAGCCTAAGATTGTATCCAGCTCAAGAATGTGTCAGCCTAAGATTGTATCCAGCTCAATAATGTGCAGCCTAAGATTGTATCCAGCTCAAGAATGTGTTAGCCTAAGATTGTATCCAGCTCAAGAATGTGTCAGCCTAAGATTGTATCCAGCTCAAGAATGTGTCAGCCTAAGATTGTATCCAGCTCAAGAATGTGTCAGCCTAAGATTGTATCCAGCTCAAGAATGTGTCAGCCTAAGATTGTATCCAGCTCAAGAATGTGTCAGCCTAAGATTGTATCCAGCTCAAGAATGTGTCAGCCTAAGATTGTATCCAGCTCAAGAATGTGTCAGCCTAAGATTGTATCCAGCTCAAGAATGTGTCAGCCTAAGATTGTATCCAGCTCAAGAATGTGTCAGCCTAAGATTGTATCCAGCTCAAGAATGTGTCAGCCTAAGATTGTATCCAGCTCAAGAATGTGTCAGCCTAAGATTGTATCCAGCTCAATAATGTGTCAGCCTAAGATTGTATCCAGCTCAATAATGTGTTAGCCTAAGATTGTATCCAGCTCAAGAATGTGTTAGCCTAAGATTGTATCCAACTCAAGAATATGTTCAGCCTAAGATTGTATCCAGCTCAAGAATGTGTTAGCCTAAGATTGTATCCAGCTCAAGAATGTGTTAGCCTAAGATTGTATCCAACTCAAGAATATGTTCAGCCTAAGATTGTATCCAGCTCAAGAATGTGTTAGCCTAAGATTGTATCCAACTCAAGAATATGTTTAGCCTAAGATTGTATCCAGCTCAAGAATGTGTTAGCCTAAGATTGTATCCAACTCAAGAATATGTTCAGCCTAAGATTGTATCCAGCTCAAGAATGTGTCAGCCTAAGATTGTATCCAGCTCAATAATGTGTCAGCCTAAGATTGTATCCAGCTCAAGAATGTGTCAGCCTAAGATTGTATCCAGCTCAATAATGTGTCAGCCTAAGATTGTATCCATCTCAAGAATGTGTTCAGCCTAAGATTGTATCCAGCTCAAGAATGTGTTAGCCTAAGATTGTATCCAACTCAAGAATGTGTCAGCCTAAGATTGTATCCAGCTCAAGAATATGTTAAGCCTAAGATTGTATCCAGCTCAAGAATGTGATAGCCTAAGATTGTATCCAACTCAAGAATATGTTCAGCCTAAGATTGTATCCAGCTCAAGAATGTGTTAGCCTAATATTGTATCCAGCTCAAGAATATGTTAAGCCTAAGATTGTATCCAGCTCAAGAATATGTTCAGCCTAAGATTGTATCCAGCTCAAGAATGTGTTAGCCTAATATTGTATCCAGCTCAAGAATGTGTTAGCCTAAGATTGTATCCAACTCAAGAATGTGTCAGCCTAAGATTGTATCCAGCTCAAGAATATGTTAAGCCTAAGATTGTATCCAGCTCAAGAATGTGTTAGCCTAAGATTGTATCCAGCTCAAGAATGTGTTAGCCTAAGATTGTATCCAACTCAAGAATATGTTCAGCCTAAGATTGTATCCAACTCAATAATGTGTTAGCCTAATATTGTGTACAGCTAAAGATTACATTTCCATATTTTCTCAGGCCTTACTAAACATTATTTCTTTGAGCCACATACTATGTACATATGAGTGGCATTTAATCAATATTGTTATAAACATCATACCTAGAGTGTGTTTCTTTGGATAAAAGTATATATCGATATTCAGTGTCCACAGGAATACAATGAAACTCTTTACATATAACAAATATGTAGAAAATGACATTTAGGTAGGCTAGTAGAGAAGCATATATATTATAGAGAGTATATCCCTCAAGTGCTTTAGGAATCAATGGCTCACTCACTTTTAAACATTTTCTTCAAGCTCCTCTCATTTTCAATATATCAAAGTAAATTAATGCTACTTTTATCAGTTATTTTAATGTAAGTTTTAACTAGATCAATACTTATTGAAAATATGTTAATGTTATCAATTTTGTAACTTTTTGAAACTAGGGATTGCTAATGTTTTAATAAAGACCTTTACATAAAAATATTATTTAAATTAATCATTAACATTATATAATCATATTTCATGTTTCATGAGTTATTATTGATATAATAAAGGCTTCCAAAAAACCATTATGTTGTAGTTTATGATTTCTTAATAATATTATTTGTAAACTGGAATATGAAATAAAACTCATTCAGAAATAAAAAATATTAAAATTCTCTATTTTTGTTGAATAATCCAACTATTCATTATGTAAAAAAAGTAAAATATTAACTTACACACATAATCTTAGAATAATAAATAACTGTGCATTCCATGTGTATAAAAAAATAACACCTTTATATAATATTTTCTATTGAAAGTGGAACATCTTGTGTACAGTAGCCCCATCACTTCTTTGGTGCTGACTGACAGCTTTGAAAAGTTACCAGATCAAATTATGTAACCCTACGCCGAACCATATGATCTGCAAAAACATGTGTTTAGCAGCTGTCACTTCTGACTGTCAAAATTCTGGTATATACCTAAATGTTGACTGCCAGAAGTCAGCTGTGAGCTGTCAGTCAGCACCAAAGAAGCCACGGGGCTACTGTATATAGCTACATGTTAACTGCCAGAAGTCAGCTGTGAGCTGTCAGTCAGCACCAAAGAAGCCACGGGGCTACTGTACAATCAGGTTGTTTTACTTGCACTCAACAAATAACACACAAACACTCGACACACTCAAACAAATTAAAATGTTGTTTCAGTTATTATATTACAATAACATGGTTCAATATTTTTTCTTCATCACAGCTTGATAAAATAGTTTTATATACTAATATGTACAGTACATTTAGAACAGACATAACTATACACATGTATATTCACAGTAACACAGTAACACACAGACACTTGACTGCTGCGTTATTGCAGCGCTGTACGCAAACACATTTTAAATAGACACAATTTAACTTGTTTCACAAATTTCACAACACTATTTTCGAGTAATCTTTTTAGGGTCACACGTATCCTTAATTAACTTAGGACACAGTACGATGAAGATGAACTTGAAATAGATTATTAGTTGTTTGAACAGATGAATGGGTACTCATTAAATTGATCAATATATTTTCAGAGTAACAGGCTCAGATTCAAACTACTGACTCTCACACCATTCAATCACACTGGCTCAAAGATTTTAATTATTCTAAAAAATTTGTCGAAATGATTTAGTTACTCATTAGCCCATCTGACATTTTAGATCAGTCGCTAGCGTGTTTTGTCTACTGAAATAAGGGTACCTGGTTCGATTCCTGGAATGGCCTAAAAATGTATCATTGGTGAAATTTTAACCTACCATAGTGATGAATTAATGGCTGGGGACTGGATGTTGTGCCTGTCTTAATCTTAGGTTATATTATAAGGCAAATGAAGCTACGAAAGGCCGGTAGGGGAAAAGCACCGGTCACGGCTGGAAACAACAATGGCTGTAAAGTTATTAATTCACCAAAAAATAAACCGCTAACTAATGAGCCTTTCTCGGGCTTTCTATGCTTGGCCAGTGATACTATATTCTTTTTAGTATAAGTGCTTGATACAAGAGCGTTTGTAGTAAACTCACTCATATTGTCAAGCACGCAGACAAAGGCGTTAATATATTCTAGTCTGGTTTGCTGGTAATGTGTAAGCTGGGGTTTGAATCCCTGCTCGGTACATTAAAAATGGTTTTTTTCTAGATGTTTACCACTCTCTCTCTCCACCCAAATATATAGATACATTTAATCTAACATTCTACTTTCCTCATTCCTTCATTATTTTTCTAAGCACCGCATCTTACTACCCGTTTGGTTTATACGCCTCTACATCATTATTGTAGATAAATGCGGATAACCCAAATGAGTAGTAGGATGGGTAGTACGAATCCTGTGTAAATCTCCTGGTTTAAGGCCACATGGAAATCAATTTTTAGACCAAAACTAGATTGAAATTAATATTTATTCAAGATTGCTTTTTTTTTTAATAAAGTGCTTCGGTAATCATGCCCAGGACAAACGTTAAAGTCTCTACATTGACCTGATTAGGTTTCAAAAACCTGCCTAAAAGAATTATTCTAAATCATTCAATATAAATTTTGTATATCAATTTTCATAATAGAATATAATCTGATGAGAGTTTTAGAAAATTCGTAAATTAGGACAATTATTAAAACATTATAGCCACAGACGTTCGTGTTAAAATTAATCTTGATGCAAGGCCATTGTTCTAAATTTAATGAATCGCTCTAAGCCTACTAATATAATTAATGTTGATACATTCCTGAGGGTGACCCAATCAACATCTGGTGCATGCGTATATTTTTTACTTCAAAGCAGTAGCAGATTTAGGTTTGAGGACGCCCTAGGCCCGAGACAATATGGCGCCCTTTTTTTTAGTAACAGTATATATATATATATATATAAACATATATATACATATATGTGTGTGTGTGTGTATAAAATAATGAAAATAATAACAATAATAAGAAATCTAATTCAGGTATAAATTAAACATTTATTTTTTTAACATAACAATTAAATATAGAATTAATAATAAATTGCTTGTAATTAAAATATAAATTATTTCAAATAAAAATTTTGGCGCCCCTCAAAATTTGCCGCCCTAAGCCCGGGCCTCACGGGCCTAAGCCTAAATCCGCTACTGCTTCAAAGATATTGAAAACTTATCATTATGTAAATAGTAATAGTACCTATATGTCTGTCACAACGCTGCAAGTTAGCTAGCATAGCACCATTTATATGTTTTACGGTGATATCTCCTTAGAATAACACATTTTTTTTATGAAAGGACATTTAAAATAGAATCTTAATATAAATAAATACATTATATAAACATTATGCTATGCTTACAAGTGTTAAGAACGCTCACATTAACATAATTTAAATGCTATTTATTAAAATTACTATAAAAATTTGGATTTACAAAGGAAAATATAAGAGATAAAAAATCAAATAAAAAATACAAATTATAATAGGCCATCGCTCTATAAAATATACTGCTAATTTATTAATGATATAGTATTATACTCTCATTGGAATACATTACTCTGTCACAAAGCTATATTTAAACTAATAGGCAATTTATAAAACATTCTCAATTCGTTTATAAATTACCTAGAAGTTATAGTAAATAATTTATTGTATTATCAATACCTATTATATAGACAAGTAAGGAATTGACAAGACCATAAAATATGGCTCATTTTAATAATTTGCTAGTGTTGTGGCATCTTTGAACAAAATGTGAGAGTTAGTTTCTTTTGCTCACAGCTATACTTGTATTTATTTTAAACATCACAGTTCAACAAGAGATTAACACCATTAGATATATTTGAAAATAACCACGGCTATCATTTTTAATTAGCTTACATACACCACGTGGTTTTCAACTGACCTCACATAGTAAAATCACAAACCTCAAAATTTCTTAACTCTATGAACAAAAGTGACCAAAATCAGTGTGAAGTGTGCCAATAATAATATTATTTCACTCAAAAAAGTTGCACCTACCTAGAAAACAAAATATGTATCATTTCAAACTCAGATAAAATAACAGCATTTTACAAATAAATCAAATGAGGATGTATCATATGATGTTATAAAGAGTTGCAATTATGTGAGAAAGTTAAAACTTTTACATGTGTTTATTTACACTACAAAGTAGTAACTTATATTCTAATATAAGAAATTGTGTGAAATTTTATCAATGGAAACAACATTAACAAGGCCATAAATATTCAGGAAAAGAAAGAAAATAATATTTAACTTCTGTTACAGAATATAAAATAAGTTCAGAGCCCAACTCCCAATTTAAACCCTTCCTTATTTTAAATATACTAAATAAAATTGGAATGTACCCTTTTTGCCAAAACCTCTTTGTATAAAATATGTACATGTATAGGCTTCAATTCCTCCATTTTTAAAAATAAATATATGCATTATTGTTATTCTATACATAATATTTATATGTTTATAGAAAGTTTTCTATTTTGTTCAGTTAAAACTCCATAGCTATACGCACTTTGCTATACAAATATTATAATTTCGTTGTAAGAAACATTTTAAGTTTGGTCAATTGAACCTAGAAACTGATTGTTCCAGCAAGAAACATTTTAAGTTTGGTCAATTGAACCTAGAAACTGATTGTTCCAGCAAGAAAGAGAGAGAAATTGCTCCAAAAATTATAATTTCTAGATTTTATGATAATTTCAATTGGCTTGTATTTTCTAATGTGTATTACAAAATGACACCAGGTTATGGAAATTGAGATAATGATCCTTTTTTTTTGTACCTGGGATATATTTATACATAATATATTGAAATTAAAATTTAAAATGGGCCATACTTTTTAAACATTTACTCAACTTATCTATGAAGGCACGTAACCCGTACCAAATGTTTATTTCAATATACTTTGCAAAGCTTTTTCCCTCGACTATGAAATGTTATCATGGGAGTGATATGTGTTGGGTAAAATATTGTAATAAATGTTTTTTTTAACTCCACGGCGCGAGTCAGCGATTGAGCTATACCGACCGAGTGGGCGCAGTGCTAACATTTTCGGATAGAGGGTGTTATGTAGTCAGCACAACGAACCCCACGGCAGTTAATCTCAATTTTCTATACCGGAGCCACTACGTCTTTATTCAAGTATCTCCTCATTTGTCCTGACGAGTCTGGGTTTGACTCTGGTCCAGACCCAGTGATTCACAGAAAACAATATTTATAGTTTGTATTTGTATATTGTTTTATATTTGGTCAGTAGCATTGTAGTTTTTTAACATATCTAAACATAGGTGTACATTAACTACAATATTTAAACGGGTAAATGTGGACAAAACCCAGTAGGCATACAAGATGGTATTTAAAATCTCTGTATTCCAAAGGAATGGATTCATAGAAATCAGCGTCATGCTTTCTAAGAAGTTGACTAATTCAAATACTTGACAAGTGAGCTAGCAGATAGGAAGGAGATTCAAGAGGAGGTCAGAAACAGAATTCATGCACACAATGTTTGCTTCAATTCAGTCCGTGAGAGGTTGTCATCTCATCTTCCGTCTCTAAATATTAACTGAGAACACACAAAACTATAATCCTATCCGTTGTTAACGATGTCTCGCTCTGTATCAAGAAATCAATTGAGAGGTTTCAGAAGAAAGCGTCGAGGAAGCTATACGAGCCCAAGAGGGATGAACCAACTGGAGAATGGGGAACGATACACAATGAACAACTAACTTCAACACTTGTACGTACCCCAAACCTGAGGTGGGACGGTATGGCTGAATACAGGCATGCACACAACATTTTAGTTGGGAAACCCGGAGGTACAACAACCCCTTGGTAGGATAAGACGTCGATGGATGGAAAATGTGAAACTAGATTTGATTGGAAGGTAGAGCGTCAGGTTGGGGATTGGATGGGAGTCCAGGAGTGGAAATAAATTGTTTCAAG
>CABEEJ010009027.1:0-20639 GCA_901482245.1 Timema douglasi
TCTATATAATAAAATATTATGTTAGTAGCTAGAAGTTCTGGAACAGTAGATCTCACTCAATGTTATTATCGTTACTACAGTCTTACAAGTAGTTTTGTGAACAGTAGACCTCACTCCATGTTATTATCGTTACTAGTCTTACTAGTATTTCTGTGAACAATAGCCTTCTTTCCCTACCTGTTGTTGTATATCCCAATGTCTATTTTTTTAAATCAAATAAAAGAAAAAGGGAAAATACGCTCCTTGGTTAAATTCAAGTATAGACAGATGAAGTGAAAATATAGAAATTATCACACATTCACCATTTCAACAAAAATTAAAAAAAAAAGTATACTTTTTTTTTTTGANTATAATTTTTTTTTTGAGAAGTGCTTATAGTAAAATGCCTTTTAGGTAGAGATTTTATTTGTATAAAATAAGTTGGATGGATTAAAAATATAGATTTAACTTTTGATTCAAAGATACAAAAAGCATTTTCTGGGAAAGGTTTTTTATAGCAATGAGTAGTATCAAAACAATGATAAAAACACTGCCCACAAGAATTAGAAAATATAAATGTGGGTATCCACACCATGTGACAACTACCAGTGGCAGCGGCTGTGTCACTAAAGCGAGCTAATCTGGATCCTTCATATGACTATATGTACTGTTATAGTTCGAATATACTGAGAGGGGTTTTCCTTAAAACTATTCTTGCAAGATGTACTTGTGCTATGTGTGCAGCATAACATTTCTCACTGAAAAAAACTGTCAGATTCCTACAAAAGTCTAGTTGGTAGATTACCCTAACAATAATGGCCGGCCAGCAGGAATTATCACACTCGCGTGAGTCTAATAGTAAAACTATGGTAAAAATGGAGAGAGGGGGTTTCTACACTTCACTGTAATTGTGATGGTAATTCAGTAGGTCAGTGTTAGTTGTTGGAAGAATCTGTGTTGTATTCTGAAATAATTTTTAAAGAGTACTCATGCACCAATACAAGCCCTCAGAGGATCTAATAAAACATGTTTGATTTGTTTGGTTTTTACCTTGTGTTATATTTGAGGCTTTTTATATCACAAAAAATATGTGTGTATTTCACTTTTAAAATGTCAGGGTCGTATTATGTGTGAGACTGCACTAATATATTTTCAAGATAATAAAGAATATAGAACCTTTCCCAACCTGTTTCATTAAATAAAAAACACACATGTGCATGCACTTAGCATTTATGAATACTTACATCGATTTCCTCTTCACCTGCACAACTTGGCTCCAACTTGATTTGATGATCATTATCAATCTAAAGAACAATACAAGATTTGTTTTAAATTGTTGAAATTATATTGAAACCTTAGAGATCATGAATAGCAATAATTTTCAAGTTATAAATTAAATTAACAATATATTAGGCTAATATAAAAATAAATGTTATCATGTTCTTTAACCCTTACTACAGAGCTTTCAGATGAATTTAAAGGTGTCCTAGGTCCAGGTATATGATATCTCTCACCTCGAGATTTTGAGGGAGATCTTGGATGAGGACCAATGAGATCTTTCTTTTCAACATTCCCAACATTTTGTGATTGACAGCACAACTCTTATCAGACCAAAGAATAATATTCTTTAAATACATAATGCTCACTAGATTTCATATAACTGGTTCTTACTAGCTATCAGGGTTAGGGTTGTAAACATTTTGATGGGGTTGTTCAAATCTTCGGCTTGCTTCTAAAAAAAATGTCAGTTTAAAATTTTTCTTTGAAAAAAATTCTGGCTTTGACAATTATGAAGCTCCACCAATCAAAATATTGGAGCTAAAATCACAGTGGGGATGAATTTGGGGGTTCTGTTTCTTTAACTGTTTACGTCCCCAATTATATGACAATACCTTCCATCAAAATTTTAGCTTCCCATCTCATTATTATTATTGAAATATTTATGCAGGGATAAAGAACTTAAAGTTCTTGTAACATAACGTTCACTTAACTTTCATTCATGAAAAATGAATGTGTGTTCAGGAGTCACGAGACTTAGCATAACCTGAGCAAAACACAGAAATTGGATTTTAACACTTTAAAAAAAAACTAAAATTAAGGAGAGGCATTTAGCAATTATTAGGCTCTAAGTACTTGCACCAGAAGCTTATTGAATAATGGATATACATAATAGGGTTTACAAAGGTTACAATGTTTTAGAGTTCGCAAAAGATGAAAAAACTATAAGGAAGAAATCATCTACATTCAATAAAAAACAAATCACGTACTAAATAGCCCTAATGACGTGGCTCACAAAATTATTGGCTGGATACAACATGTAGTAAGTACCCTTACTATTAACATTCAAGTAACGTGAAAGTACTTCCTTGAACAACTCTTAAGTAAAGTGAACATTAAGTGACCATTAAGTTAAATGCATCATGATGGTTTCCCTTTAAAAGCATAAGGATAACTGGTTAAGTTATGTTATCATTAAGTGAATGTTAACATGATTGTGAACCCAGCATTAGTCAAAGATTATTTACCTCCATTTTCAATTCCATGTTTTGATCGAGACCAATATGAGAGTTCAATTCCAGCTCTGTCGTTGTGGTTAGTGGAGGGTTCTTATCATTCTCATCCATCTTAGAAAGAGGAAAGTTAATTTGCCATCAGTGGCCTACAAAGGAAACAACAAATTAGAAGAGAACATTATGTAAAAATCTTTTTACCAGTTAATCTCATATTAAATAGGCAACAAATATATTATTTAAATTAGATAAAAATATCTATCACTTATTTTGCCTTTTTTTTTTCAAAGTATGTACACTTTCTTAACCGACAAACTAGATCAGCACATGACTTATAAGCTAGCTTAAGTCCATAACAGACACAACATCCAGCCCCCAGCTATTATTAATTTATCAATGTAAAAGGGTAAACCCAAGTTTCACCAATGATAAATTGTTCGGCAATACAGGAAATTAAACTCAAGACATTAAACTCGGTCGGCACACACGCTATGGCTGAACTAAGGTATTTGGTATTGATATGTAGGGATGGGATAAGAAATTCATAATCATCATCAACTGTTTATAGCCTGTGGTAGGTCAGTTTAGTAGACTAATTCCATTATCCTCTATCCTTCCACTATTCTTGTTATTTTCCATTTCTCTTCCCTCAGTTGATCATTCCCAGTTATCTGATCCTCCCATCTCTTTTGGGGCCTCTCTTACGAAATATTTACTACTTAGTTCTTTTACATTCATTGGCCTCTTATCTATCTCATGCTTGCTTCCTCTACTATCTCATGTACTCCAACATCCTCATTACATGACCATACCATCTCAGTCTTGCTTCCTCTACTATCCGATGTACTCCAACATCCTCATTACATGCCCATACCATCTCAGTCTTGCTTCCTCTACTATCTGATGTACTCCAACATCCTCATTACATGCCCATACNTGCCTCCTCACAAACTTATTCCCTTGGCCTCCACTTGTATAATAACAAACTGCTATTTTGTCACAGCTCCTCTGACATAACATTCAGAGCTTACTACTGAGAGACGAAATGAGCTAGTCCCTCTCATTATCTTACCTTATAAACCCACACTCATGTGTTGGTATGGGAACTCGGTGAAAGGTTCCACAAACATTAAACTTAATATAGTACAGTCTACAAACCAAGAGGACTTGGAATTAATCCCTGGCACTTGGATTCTTTACATGAAGCATTGGGTCTGGTATGGAACAAAAGAAGCCTCATAAAGATAACTGAGCTGCCTGAATGTAAAAGTAGCGGCTCCACTCTAAAAACTACCGAGATTAACGGCCAGAGAGGTCATTGTGGTAATCACATGACATGCTGGTTAGGTGTCCATCAGAGCCTATTCTGCCATTCAAAACTGGAATAGCTTATAGTCGATACAGAGGACTAAGGACAACCAACCCCTGAAAAGTAAATGTGTGAATGTTCACGAGGCTGTAGGCTCCACCTTTCAAAGTGGTTGAAACTCCCATGGGATTAGGGATACAAACTGTTTAAGCATGATTTCCCTCTCAGCGAGACTTAATGCTATAACAATCAACTACTAAATGTTTAGTTTTTTGTACCCGAAATAAATTAAAGTTTTTTTTAAAATTGAGATGAATTAAACTTTTCGAAAGGAAATCTTCTAGAGGTAGGCGCAAGCAGACGTTACCCCATTGAATAATTATTAACCAAAATAACTACACACCATTTTTCGACAAAACGTCTAGGATAGGCTACATTTGAAATTTAGGTTAAGCATAGTGAACAATAATATATTTAAAACATGAGCTAGTTAGTTTAATTGCAATAATAGTGCTATTTTGATGTCATTTAGATGCGCGCGCGTTTACTTTGCTGTGATTGGTATTCCCTGGAAAATTAAATTTGAATCAAATTCTATGGAGTGATAGAAACTAAGGAATTAAGGAAAGTACTCAGTATACTGTTTGATTGTGGAGTCGATCTCTTACAGAATATTACGCACCTTACAGATTCGAAGTTGTGTCCTTAGGTTAAGAGGAAGTTCAAATTCAATGATTTTAGCAAAAGTAGAACAAATCCAGTAGTGAAGTAGTACCAGATTGCTCCTGCTTTAATAAAGGGAATATTTTTTAAACTATGCACTCACAATTATATTAAAGGCACTCAACAATTTTAATTTACGTGTGAGTACGGTTGGATATCTTTCATAGAAATAACCATCCAGCATCCACAGATCACACGATCACAATAGTGATACTGTGATAGTCTATGAAAATACCGGGTAAAAGCTTCTGTTTTCAGGATTAAATATCAAAGACCAAACATATGAAGACGACACAGTATTTCCAGCTCTCTACCTATAGTGATAGTACAAACAACTGATGGCTTTATTTCGTTTATTAATCCTATATTTATTAGATTGATAGCACAAACGACTATTTAGAACTCAAGTATAAATTCCCTACAGGACGGTCTTTTATCCTACTTAGATTCTACTTTAGGGTAGTATTCTGGTTATAGACAAACCCTTCCAAACGAGCTTCCTTCAAAAAGCACCGTATATATTAGACTCCATCAACGTATTTAATTAAAAAAAAGTTCATGAGTTTAAAACTTTGTTTTGGTATTCAAACCTTTTACTGGCACATTTATTTCATTTAACTAATCTCAAATTTAGGTTTCTCATATATTCAATCAAATTAGTGCATAATAACAAAATGTCACGTTGCATTGTAAGTATGTAAGTGAGAAAGAGATTTCCGAAGATTACTCTCTCTCTTGCACAATAGTATTTAGACGACAACTCATAAGTTTTGGTCATATATGTATATCCAGTAATATTATAAATATCAGAGTATGTAATTCAATGGTTCTAGCATCTATCGAGACAAACAGGAGTCGCGAGGATCTCGGTATTAATGGAATTGAAATACAACCCTCAACTAGTTTCTTCCTATTTGGGTCCTAAAGAAATCTATAACATTTAAAATTGCCTTCTGTTAAGTTTCTATACCCCGATTTGTATCTACAATAACAGAACTGATTATTTTTCTGGTCTAATGAAGTACGTAAGCTCTATGGGCGTTTTGCTAGTGTTTTAAGGATCCGCGCTAGGTTTGCTGGGTTGGAAAATTCAAATTAAAATATATTTTTAATGATAGTTATTTTTTATAGTGGGTTTTCTATCTACGTTATAAAAACTTTAGTTGTCTCCCAGAAATGGCAACTTTCCCAATTCCTTGTGTTCATTATAGCGTTTATTAGCAAAAGCTACAAAAGTGAATTAATAAAAAGCAAGACTGGACACTATTGAAATTAAAACGAGTAAACTCACCGTTGCCCCATTCTGCAGCTTCAACTCAATGTACTCCCCCCACAAAAACAACATGCCACAATGGATTTAACTAACCAACTATGCGAGTGAAAATCATGCAAGACTGAACTGTGCATCATGGCAAGGCATGTTGGGAAAAGCGTGGCGCGCATGCGCAAGAATGCGGTGGTTTGTTAAGACATTTGGCCCAGAACAATCTACCCGCTTCTCTGGTGTTCCACCGTGGTCTATTTATCCCTTACCTCTCTTCATTGTTTTGTGTTTGCCTTTGTTTTGTTTACCCCTCTCCCCCTCTAAGGAGCTAGAATTAGTGTGTATATAATGGTGTAGTCCAGATGAACGGACTACTCTTGTCAGGATCTTGTCCTCGGACGCACATAGGTGTCCTGGATGTTTTAGAAGGTACAAAATTCTTTTTCGGCTGATGTATATTGAAATTCTCTTTGGCAAATTAATATTTATGTTTAATAAAACTTTACAACTTGAAAGATATTTAAGTAGGGATAGCCCATATCTTAATCTTTAGGACACATCATGGTAAATAATGTATATCTTCATTTTAGTTTTCTTTGACATGAAGCCCCATCAAGGTTCGCGTGATATCAAAAGTGTCAATTTAAAATTAACTGTTTTGAAAGAGTAGTAGCTTATAGCCCATCTGGCATGAAAGTTTTACATGGTCATGAAAGTAAGATTGGTAACTTTTAGCCCATCTGGTGTGAAAGTTTTAAATTGTTATGAAAGAAATGTTAGTAACCTTTGCCCTCTGTGGCATGAAAGTCTTATATGGTCACGATAAAGGAATATTAGTTACTGATTGCCTACAGCAGCCCCATGACTTCTTTGTTGCTGACTGAAAGCTCACAGCTGACGGCTTTGGAAAGTTACCAAACCAAATTATGTACCCCTACGCCGGACCATATGATCTGCAAAAACATGTGTTTTGCAGCTGTCAATTTTGACAATAAAAATGTAGGTACATACCTAAATGTTGACTGTCAGAAGTCAGCTGTGAGCTGTCAGTCAGCACCAAAGAAGCCATGGGGCTACTGTATCTGGCGTGAAAGTTTTACATTGATATAAAAAAAATGTTAGTAATCTATGGCCTGCGTGGCAGGAAAATCTTGTATTGTCATAAGAAAGAAAGATTAATAACTTATATCCTATCTGGCATGAAAGTTATACATTGTTATGAAGGAAATATTAGTAGCTTACTAATTTTGGTAATATTCTTTACTATGTGTTAGGGTAAATCTTTTATAATATTCCATTATATTGGGTGTTAACATATTTATATACCAATTTTTATTACTGTTCAATATTTAATCTCTCTTTATTCAATATCAATAAATAAAATGTTATTTTCTGACATATATATTTATATCAAATTTTTATATGTTATATCTTTCACAGGCTACCATAGTATATATAAATATCTGCGTTACTAAATAGTTGAAGGGTGAGTTCAGGGAAACAAAATGAATAGACCTGAGTACGGCCTATTTAACTTTGTGATTATCCTATCGTCTCCTCTGCAATTATTATTTCCTTTTTTATTTTTAGTTTTGTTGAGCACCAGCCTTAATCTTTGGGAATATTGAGGGCGGTGTCACAGCATTACATGTTGTTAATTGTCCATTCATACCATTAGGCTTACCGGTAAAATCATTTAATTTTATATCTTGAGAGTAAGCGTGTAATTCTGAGAGATCTTGGTTTAATTGTTGATTTTCATAGACTTTTCGTTTTTTCGTTGAACCGCCACTACTGCAAGCTCTATCACTATCAACCACAATAGGGGAAATACCATCGCTACATACAACTATGAGTTTTTCTTGATCCCATAATTTATGTTTTACAAAACTTGCAATACTCCCTTGATCCTTACCTCTGGGTTTTTCTTGGGGATGTTTATTAGCTACGTGATATACAAGTTTTCCCGTCTGTCAGCCATTCCCAATAAGCACAGTTGACGTCTTGATTGCTCTTAAAAGTTGACATAATCATCATTTGTTTCACTAAAGGATCTAGGTTTTTTTTATCATTTATTTATTGTACACTGTACAACCATTAAAAGGTCCACTAAAGACATTTCATTTCTACACAATTATTACAATACGCACGTCACAAGTTTAAATAAATTACGCGCACATCACAGTGTAATCAGGCTGTGCTATAATGGGTGAGTGAATTCAAACTAAAACAAAACATCGCATCCTTACTTCTAGGTTTTTCTTGGGGATGTTTATTAGCTACATGATAAACAAGGTTTTCACGTCTGTCAGCCATTCCCATTAAGCATAGTTGACGTCTTGATTGCTCTTAAAAGTCGACATAATCAACATTCGTTTCACTAAAGCATCTAAGTTTTTTAATTAACATTTATCTATTGTACACTGTACAACCATTAAAAGGTCCACTAAAGACAATTCATTTCTAAACAATTATTACAATATGCACGTCAGAAGTTTAAATAAATTACGCGCACATCACAGTGTAATCAGGCTGTGCTATAATGGGTGAGTGAATTCAAACTAAAACAAAACATCGCATCAAACTTCCTTACCCTCCACCACCTGTCATAGCTACCAAACTCTCACTTAGGATAGGTGACTTATGACCCATCCCTAAATTACGCCATAAGCCAAGTTGAATTATTAGCTTTTTCCTCTGTCCCTTATCTCAACCTCTGACCTATTATCTTAGCTCCTAGACACTACCTCAATATGACACATACTGATAGTGTAGGGTGTTGAGTGTCATCAGCCTTTGTTTTTCATACAAATGAAACTACCCTATCAGAAACAGAATGTACTAAAAACGTCAACAAAATTGTTGGGCTTTTCCCTGCCCCAAATTTACCCAGAACTTCTTTAATTTTCTATGATTTTCGGTCGCGCTTCAGATATATTCTGCACCCTTGTTGTGTTGATGCGTAATGACGCGAGGGAATAGACTTAGTATAATAGTAGAAGAAATAGTCATTTTGACATTCCAGACCTACCAAGTTTTGATGATAAAATCAAATAAAGCACTAAGTTGCAATCATTATTTTGAGTGAAATAAGAGCTTAGAAATGTATATTCCTTGTTAACCCTGAATCCTAACGGGCGTCCTAAAATTTAAATAATCAATTTTATGTCATTTTATATTGAGGTATTTAAGGGGCACTCAGCACATGATAATTTCTATGAGCGAGATTGAAAGGGACTAACAATTTTTCCAAGAATGGTATTTTTCACATATATTCTTGGCATTGTTTACATGAGACAATCAACATAGGACAGAGGGCTCTACTTTTGCTCCAAAGGAAGTTGTGCTATGGATTTTAATTTCTCAAGAAAAGTCTGTTTCAAGGAATGATGTTTGTTGGTTAAAAGCCCAGTTGCGGTTGACAAACAGTTTACCCTAAGACCACCGAGGTCATCTAATACAAACTATCGTATTAAATCGTTCCACTATAGATACTGTTTGGGGCTTGTATATGAGTATAATGTTTTATTTTGAACTATGGTTACTGTGATGTTTTGGCACCAAGATACTTGGTTGGCGTCTGTTGTGCTTTCGGATAACGGGATCGAGAGCGCTCGATTTACTGTTTGTGGGCAGCCAGTCTCGTTTTGGATGTCGTCGCGTGTATATCTTAGTGTCGTATACCAACATTCCGTGGTTGTGAATACAAAACTATACAGTCCACTTCTACCAAACAGATACTATTTAATAGAACACATTGTGTTGTATTATTGATTCACCCTAAATGAGACCTGATGTAAACACAGCCATGAGGAAGTCTCTGCTCTTATTTGCTATTGAACAGACTTTCATTGGCATCCACTCACTAAATAGTTCCTCCTATGTTTTGTATTAAATCTGTTTTAAAATAACATTAGAAAATTATTATAAATAGAATTATCACTTCATTTGATTAAAAATGATTCTTTTTGCAAGTGATATTTGAATACCAACAAACTCCTGACTCAACAATGTGAGAACCCATGGTAGAGTCCTTGTCACATGTTAACGTCAAGTCAGCAACGGTTCGTCGGCAGTTCATCTCAGCCACATTAATTGATGGTTGTGAGTGATGAGGCTTTCCATATATTTATGTTGTTAGTTGAGTGTGGCCCGAGTTTTGTAAAACATAGGACAGGAAAACTAAAAGCAATGAATATTTTAAAAAAAATGTAGTGACCTTCTTAACTATGGTAATGAATATACATGGTCACACCTGTTTAAAATATTGCTATGTCTTGAACTAATCATGTAGATCCTTCGCGCAGTAATTGTTGAGAGTTGTTTACTTCAGGTCTCAAGTTAGGATGAATCAATAATAATGATTATTTGAATAATAAAATTCTAACTCAGACCAGTCTAACTTTAATTCATAATTATACATTTTAATAGATACATTTGCTCATATTATATCATTTGTTTGATGAAATAGATTCAAAACTAATTATCAACTCAGGCTTTAAATTTAATACATTTGATTGTTTCATTTTAGATTTCAATTTTATTGGATCATTTATTGATTTGAGTTTTTATTTATTGTGTATGTATTTATTACTATGAATTAGTATTGTTCAAACCTCCACGTGTTTTACTATCGCTAACCTAATTTAACAAACTTTTATAAATAGGTAACAAAAGGCATAAACCTGTTCTTAGTATTAAAAAATATACCGTATGGTACTAAATCAATAATCTCAATATCTATTTTGGTATACATTATATTTTACTTGTAAACTATTTCAAAGTCTAATTTTTTAGAAAAAATCTCTTAATTGTTTATAGGTATTGTAAATAATTATTTTGTTTAAGGCCTAATGTATTTGCAACATTATATAGCTTTGCTTTGGCCGACATGTTATGAAAAGATCAACTAATCTGTAATGGAATATGATTATGTGTAATCATAGTTATATTGTAGACGTATATCTGAAAAAATTACCAAGAGTGTTGACTCTGAAAGGGTTATTAAAATAAATTGACATAAAGATATATTTCAAGTTTTTAACCATGAAACACAAACCTATTTTATCTCCCAATGAGATTTTTAAAACTATTCATGTTGAGACATTTTTCAATACTTTGCTTTATCTTTCCGGATGTATTCATACAGTTTCTTAGAAAATTTTGTTTGAGATAAAACTAATCTTCAGCGTTAAGAAACAATAGTTTTTTGTTTTCTACTTTTACTATTGAGGAGAGTATGGTTAATTTTTTCAACTGAATAAAATAGATGCAGATAAAACGGTAAAGATGGTTTTGATTTTAACTTCTGTAACCAATAACAAAAATACATTTACTTTCCTCATTTGATTATTTATCTAAAATTTGCGTTTCCTTTGTCCAGAATGAATAATAATGTAGGTGTTAGAATTACTCATACTTTGAACATTAATACAAATATTACACATCTATTTACTTATTAATGAAGAATTTTAAAAAGGTGGTTGGTAATATTCATCTGTTATTGAAAACTTTTCAAACAAATAGTGCATGTACTTTAACTGTAAGAAATGAATGAGACGGTAACAGTTGGCTTGAAGCCCTTATTAAAAAATATTACTAATACTTTCTTTGTTCTGAATGAATAAGATGGTCTCTTTTTAAACACCATTCACCTTGAAGTTCTTATTACAAATGTCACACTTTTACTTTCTTTGTTATGAATGATTAAGAAGGTGTTTGTTTAAATCACCCTTCATCTTGAAGCTCTTCTTACAAACTTCACACTTATACTTTCTTTGATCTGAATGAACTAGAAGGTGTTTGTTAACACTCTTATTTTCTTTGAGCGAGTGTTAATGGAATGGGTTTTTATTTTCTTGTATTTATCAGGTTGGTAATATCTTATAAAGAGGCTGTACACTTATAATTGGTTAAAAAGTAGAATTTTATTTTGAATGTTTGTCTGTTTGTTTTTTGGTACCAAATATAATTTTCAATATCTTTTCTTGTAAATGCGAAATTTTGATAGTGTAAAATTCTGTTGTTCCTCCTCAGATGGATAAACCATAAGATATCGTTGATTCAACTAATGATTTATATATTATTACTAAAGTTTTGATATCCAAGTACATTCTAAGATGGTAAAAAACATATTTCAATCATTTTAGTTTGTTCTCAAGTTTTTGTATGGGTCTGTCCCATTTATGATGTTTGTCATTTATAAGTCCAAGGTAAGTATGACTGTCTGTTGCGTCCAGTTTTTAGATACAGTCACAACATGTTTGTGTCTAGTTGTGCAAACAATTATAGCTGTGATGTGTAATATTGACTCTTGTATGATGCATTTTAGGAGGAAAGATATGTATAACTTTAGTTTTCTTCGCATATCTTATTAACCTATGATCATGAGTCCATATTTGTATCTCGTTGTAGTCTTGTTGCAGGTTGTATTCTGCTATATGGAGGTTTTCATGAATAGTCAGTTCTGCGGTGTCGTCTGTGTATAGTTAGATGTGTCTATGCTTTTCTTGTCTCGTGATAGTATTGACCTAAGTTAGATATAAAATGGGTCCTAGTATTGAGCCTTGTGGTACTCCCATATTTGTCACTTTGGTTTCACTTTTTTGTGTGTTAATTGTAGATAGAAAAATCTGTTAGTGAGATAGTACCTAAACCATATTAAATACAATCCACCAATTCCAATAATTTTTTTATCTTATTAATATAGTAATCTCAAGCGTGTCAAACGCTTTTTTGAAGTCAATGAATAGGGCCAAAACATGCTCTTTGTTGTTAAGGGTTTTGTTAATTTTATTAGATAAACGTTCTAGAAGGTTTTTGATGATGATAATGGTCAATTTACATTGCCAAGATTTTCTCTTGGTTTGAGGCCTGCACATGAGTAAGACCTTTAGCCTGACTTATAGTTTTGAATCCGGATATATTCTACTCACCATTATCATTAGTAAATAGTAAAGTCAACTATAAAGTTTTTGGCCAAGCCATCATACAGATATTTACTATATACGTTCATAAAATTAAATTATTGAAACATCAAAAAATGTTTATAGACTGCCTGCAGAAGGAGTGGGTCTGCTTGTTTCAATCATTTTACTTTTCTCGAAAAAAACTGGGACAAAAAACTACACTTCCAAATATGACTTAATGAATAATCAGCAGCTTCCACTGCTGCACTTGTTGGCACACCTGTCATTCTACTACTTTATGTAAAGAAACAAACCACAGGCGTCAATATTCTGTAAAATAAAACTAAACATACTTTAAATTGATAATAAATACGTTATTTTGTAACAGAGTGGCCATAGTTATATCTAGAAACAATAAGTAATGGTTAAAACAAGCTAAAAAATAAGATTTTAACAGTATTAAACGTGTGATTATACACCAATCACGACAGTAAACTCACGAGCCAATACTCTCCTAGAGATACGGTGGTTCCCTTTCCCCGATAAGGCCCGAACAGAACTGAAAACAAACGATTGGCGGAATAAAAAGAGGGAGAGACCAGCTGGCTGGCTGGTCAGTCTGGGAAAGAACGACTTACTCCGAAAGAGGAGATGCAGCCTCAACCAGGTATACTTGTTGGAGAGTTTACTATTTTGATAATAATAATAATTTGTTTTAACTTCATTTTCCTCTTATTTTCTTTTCCCCTTCATCAGTTCCATTGAATAAACACCTCTGTTATAGATCAAATATAGTAGTATCAAGCATAGTGAAACTGTAGATAAGTAAATATTTATGTTTAAAAAATTATTATTATTAGACATACATGTGTACATATCTGACTATATATATAATACATACTTCATATATATACATTAAACATTATAAACAATGATGAATATAATGATATTAATAAAGAAGAATGTATTAAAGTTTTGTTGTTATTACCAAAATCATCAAAAACAATTTGAAAATATTTTTCTAAATTTTAATATTATAATATTCTGAACAAAAATGTTACCCTCTGACATTTTTTAGCTGAATGCAAAATTATTGATAGTTATTTACGAAACCAGAGTGCAAGAAATGCATTTTACGTTGCACAACAAAATCTACCCTCTAGTTCTGGTCTTTTTACCGGGCATTTTATAGATCTTACAGCAAACTGTACAGAATAGTTTTTGTTCTCAACAACATGTAAAAAATTTTTGGGCAATTCATTGTATAGAAGATTATTTGATTTATTTATTTGAGGTATTTAATTTGAACTTTCTTAACTGACTAATCATATCAGCAGAGGATCAATTCTAGAGCAATCTACTGATTTTGAAAGCAATGGTATTTTACACATACCTTATAAACTTCTTTTACATGCCTCAATAAACATACGGCTGATAGCTTTAACTCTTTTCCAAAAAAAGTAGTGTTATGAATTGTTATCACCCAAAACATATCCGTCAGTTCCATTTGGGTGGGAACTCACGAAAATCGGGCCATGAAGCAAGCACTTAATCCCAAGACCACTGAGGTCAATTAACACAAACTATATTGTTACAAACTTCTACTGTAAATATGATCTAATAAAGCGAACATACATTTTGTTCTAATGTTTATTTGATCAACAACATTTTAACTTAGGTCAGGTAACCTTTAGTTATAAATATACATATTAATTGATACTTTTGCTCATATTATTACCTTAGTTTGCTGAAATAGGTTCAAAACTAAATATCAACTCAGGCTTTATATTTAATATATTTGATTGTTTATTTTAGATTTCACTTTAATTGGTTTTATTAATGATCGTTTTGATCTGATTTTTTTTATTGTGTGTGTGTATGTGCATGCATATGTGTGAATGTGTGTGTGTGTATGAATTAGTGTGATTCAAAAGTATGGCTAACTTGATTCAATTATTTTTTTATAAACAAATACCTAGTAAAAACACGCATAACTACGGTCACAATAATTGAAAACAGGTGGTACAAAATCAAAAATATCACTCACTATTTTGGTTTAATCATCATACTATATTTTATTTTAAATGGTTTCATAGTACAGTTTTGAAAGAAAAAACTTTTAATTGTTAATTACTATTTTAGTTATTCTTTATTTTGTTTAAGGCCCTTTGTGTTGCAACATTGCTTAGCTTGGCTTTGGCTCACAAGTCTTAACAATATTAACTAGTCTGTAATAAAATATTTAATGTGTAATTATAGCTTTCATGTAGATGTTTATGTGATGAAAGTTCTAATAGTGTTGACTCTGGTGCGAATTTAAAAGAGATTGACATGAAGGTGTATTTCAATGTTTCAACTGGGAAACACAAATCTATTATAAATGCAGTTGAAATTTTTTTTAAAATCCTTCATGTTGAAACATTTTCACAGCTTCATCTATTATTTTGTTATTTAAAACAACAGGTTCAACAAAACCTGTGTTTGAGATAGAACTTATCTTCAGAGGTTGAACAGAAGGATTTTTTCCTTTCTATTAAAAAGAAAATTTAACTATTGTTTGCAACTAGATAAAATAGGTACCACAATAAAAACGGTAAAAATGGTTTGTATTTAAATTTTTCACTAATGGTAGTAATATATTTACTTTCCTTATTTAAATATTCATTTCAAACTTGTGTTTCTTTGTCCAGAATGAATAAGAAAAAATATAATACTTAGATGTTTGAGTTCCTCTTAACATTAAACACCTAGGATTCAAATGACACATCCATTTACTTAGTTCTGAATGAATTTAAAAAGGTGGTTGGTAATATTAATCTATTATTGAAACACTCATCACAAACATAGCACTTATACGTCCGCTATAATGAATGAATAAGGGTAAGTGCATGAAGGGGAGCACACACATCGCTCATCACTCTCGAAAAACACATCGCTCATGGAACATCCTGTGCAAACCGAGAATATTGCTCATCGCACTTCACGCTCGGCTACAGAAAACCAGTCTGCAGAGATCATAAATATTGTAATATTTTTTAAACTACTTTTATATTTTTTTCTTTAAAAATTTGTAACCCAAATTTTTTTTATTTAGCTTTCAAAATATTTAATAAAGAATTTTTTTGACAGCAGTAGTGATAAGTGATAAAATGTCAGCAGCCAGCAAAGTTTTACTCCTGAACCAGTAACAATTCTGGGCAGTTAAGTAAACATCTTATCAATAAGAAGACAAATACTGGGATAATTTCACCATTTATTCAACAAACTCAAAAGTGATGACCAAATGTTTAGCACCAACATGAGAACTTAATTGAAAACTTTCACTTAACTAATGTATGGGATTGAGTCAAAGATTGAATCACGACATTGTATGGTTACCAAGTTAATCCTACTAATATTTATATCTTTCATCTTTTTCCTAAAATAACCTAAGTCTGTAAATGATCTGTTCAAGACAAACTTATATGTAAAAGCCAAAATGACAAAAGATGAAATAAAATGTGCACCAAGGCAAAATGAGGGTTTGCTTTGGCATTTAACCCACCAATCAGAGCACCAAGCACAGTATACAACCCTTCACAAAAAAAACAAATTTGTTTCTTGTGTCTGGTCAGAAGCAGACAGAAGGAAGTGCAGAGAGTGAAGCCGTTATAGCTAAATCTTACTTACTCTGTCTTTGTTGTGAATGAATAAAAAGGTGTTTGTTAAGATGCTTCTTCATTTTAAAGCTATTATCGCAAAAATCACACTTATACCTTCTTAGTTCTGAATGAATAAGAAGATGGTTCTTTAAATCCCCCTTCACCTTAAAGCCCTTATAACAAATATCACACTTATAGTTTCTTTGTTTTGAATGAATAAGAAAATGTCTGTTTAAAGTACTCTTCAACTTGAAGCTCTTATCACAAACTTCACACTTATACTTTCTTTGTTCAGAATGAATAATAAGGTGTTTGTTTAAATCCCCCTTCACCTTAAAGCCCTTATAACAAATATCACACTTATAGTTTCTTTGTTCTGAATGAATAAGAAAATGTTTGTTTAAAGCATCTTTCACCTTGAAGCCTTTACCACAAAAATCACACTTATACCTTCTTAGTTCTGAATGAATAAGAAGATGGTTCTTTAAATCCCCCTTCAACTTGAAGCCCTTATAACAAATATCACACTTATAGTTTCTTTGTTCTGAATGAATAAGAAAATGTCTGTTTAAATCACCCTTCAACTTGAAGCCCTTATCACAAACATTACACTTATACTTTCTTTGTTCTGAATGAACAAGAAAGTGTTTATTTAGATCACACTTCATCTTGAAGCTCTTATCACAAACCTCACACTTATACTTTCTTTGTTCTGAATGAACCAAAAGGTGAGTGTATAAAGAATTCTTCACCTTGAAGCGCTTATCACAGACATCACACTTATACAATCTTTGTTCTGAATGAGTAAAAAGGTGGCTGTTTAAAGTACTCTTCACCTTAAAGCTTTTATCACAAACATCACATTTATACTTTCTTTTATCTGAATGTATAAGATGGTGAATGTATAAAGAACGCTTCACCTTGAAGCTCTTATCACAAACATCACATTTATACTTTCTTTGTTCAGAATGAATAATAAGGTGTTTGTTTAAAGCATCTTTCACCTTGAAGCCTTTACCACAAACATCACACATATACTTTCTTTGTTCTGAATGTATAGGAAGGTGTTTATTTAAATAACACTGTCCCTTGAAGCACTTATCACAAATATCACATTTATACTTTCTTTGTTCTGAATGAATAACAAGGTGACCGTTTAAATTACTCTTCACATTGAAGCTCTTATCACAAACATCACATTTATACTTTCTTTGATTTGAATGTATAAGAAGGTGTGTGTATAAAGAACTCTTCACCTTGAAGCTCTTATCACAAACATCACATTTATACTTTCTTTGCTCTGTATGTATAAGAAGGTGCGGGTATAAATTATTCTTCACCTTGAAGTTCTTATCACAAACATCACATTTATACTTTCTTTGATCTGAATGAATAAGAAGGTGTCTCTTAAGATTCTTCTTTTCTTTAAAATCCTTATTGCAAACATTGCATGTGTACTTTCTATGTAAAGTATTGATCAGATTTTGATTGGTATTATTGTTCTTACTAGTAGAATCTTTAACATCACACACCTTTTCAAACAAATGTACATGTTCCTTCTCAATTATATCTCGACCAGGTCTTGTACTGTTTTCACCAAGTGCAGAATCGTCCAGAAAAATATTATCTTTTTGACAATTTCTTTTTTCTTCTTTATGAATTAAACATTTATCTAAAAAATTATAATGTTTCCATGGTAGTGAAACGTCAGTAACATGTGATGGTAAGTCTATAGTGGAAGGTGTTAATCCAGTCTGTAATGAAAATGGAAATAAAAATTACACATTAGTCTAAATATTTATCAAATATTAACATATGTATTGAGTTTTTAGACATAAAGGTCTAATTTAGGAGCCTCCAATTTAATTCATCATGCATATTAAGAGGGAAAAACAAAACCTAAACAAAGTATGAATTAAAAAATTAAAAATTCAACAAAAACAATCAATTGAATTAGGGCAATGCTCATTGAAGTAATTTGTGGTATTTATCAGCATGAAAGTCTTAAGCAAAGAAATCTCACTCTAGAACAAAGTTATATGCTGCAATACTATGTTCCAGAAAATGAACTAAAAATTATGATATCTACAAAGTCTGAAGATAAAAAATTTGAATTTTTTAAGTTAATGAAAAACAATTTATCGCTGCCAAAAAAAAAAAAACAGTCCCTGATGAATATTTAATTCTGAATATAATATAATAACTATGAATGGTATAAGTTGACCTTACACAACCATGGAGTTGTAGAGACCAAACAAGTTTTCACTGCTATGTATCTTTGGAGAAAGCTAAATGTTTTGAAGAAAGAAAGATAATTTTCAGGAATTTAGGAATTTTTGTTTCAATTGTATTATGACTAAATGAATGTGGGGAATGCCAGGCCTCCACCGTGGTTCAGATCTCACGTTACACTGTAGATCCTCCATTTCATCACATTAGTACAAGTGCGTATATCTCGAACAAGTAGTAAGATGTGGTAATATAATAATAATAATAATAATAATAATACATTTTTTAAATTATTATTATTATTAATACTAATAAAGATATAATTTGGGAGAAGAAAAAATATAAATTTTCATGAAACATTCTTATGACCAAAATTTAAACTCTTCAAAAAATAATTTAAATTAATGAATTTTTTAAAAACACAAATGTAAAATATTATACAAAAATAATGTGTTAAATTTTCTTTGCTTTGCCTTATTTAAACAAGCCATTTAGGAAAAACCACCCTCAGTCCATCTGACTGGGATTATAAACTCAATCTCTCTTGTCATTGTCAGGCTTGTCCTACAGAAGAGGGACACCTTAAACTATGTGAACACCAAAGCAGGTAAATGAATATAAATGTATGTATAAGATATTATTGATATTTTAAAATACATAATAGCTTGTTTTATTTTATTAATATAATTGAAACATTTATGATAAACATACAACAAAATAATTTGACTTTCACTTTCAATTATTTGAGCCATTTAATGTACACTTTCTAAACTGAGAGATTATTATATCAGCACATATATAAAAGCTTAGAAACTAACATAAATTTAGAACTAACACAACAATGTCTCAGAGCTTAGAAACCAACTTAAATTTATAACTAACACAACACCCAGTCCCCGAATATTAATTCCTCACTGTTAAAGGGAAAACCCACATTTACAAATGATAATTTTTTCTGTCAAGCCAGGAATGGAACCCAGTACCCTTAGTTAAGTATACAGATTGGATAACGACCGAGCTAAGGTGTTGAACTGGTTAAGTAAAATCTGTTTATGATAGGTTTTTACCCGCATCAAAATTCAAAAATCATATATTTAATTTTCGGGTTGCAAACACTTGTAAAATTTTAAGTTTTTTAGTTAAATATTACATTTAAAATAATGTCAACTTAAGTTTTCCCACATTATTTCATTACTTTTAATAATATCCTTTTAACCAATCCGAAATCATATATTTTAAACATAATTAAAAGTACCTATTCTTTGTTTTGAATGCTATCTATAATATATACTATTTACAATCTATGCTATCTACCACATAGATTAATACATATTAATAGAGGCATTGTATTTATTTGGAAAAGATAAAATACAGGTCTTTTTTTATATATAATAAATTATTTTATGATTATTTTATTGTATTTCAAAAGATTTAACCGAATAAAATATTTGTATTTACTTCGTGGGTGCATCATTGTAAAGAGCTTGTTTCCATTTTGTTCAATAACATGGTTTAAATTTGTTGGTTGCCATTTTGAAGATATATACATTAAGCCCTTTGTAAAAGTGCTGTGAATAATAATTTCTTTAAATGGAATAAAACGTTAAATAAGCCTATTGTTTCCGACCTCAAATAAGTATAAATAATATTGAACTGAATTACTGTGGTTAACAATCACATTCACACATTACCATACGTTTTCATTAGTTATCCAAATTGACAGATGTCAGCTGTTGGCGTAGGGATACATTAAAGACTATTTCTAGTAACTTTATGAGCTGTCATCCAAGTAAACTAAGGTCGTGAATGTATTATAATTGGAGCCGTGGTTTAATAAAAATGGGCATTCTTGCAATCTTATTAGTTATCAACACTTCTATATTTGGCCCAAAGTAGAGATGAGGAAGGAAGTATTTTAGAGGATTTCTACCAGCATTTGAGTGGAAGTAGAGTGGGAAACCATTTGGGAAGAATCACCCACAGTAGAACCTCCAGGATTTGAACCTCGATATCCCTGTCTTCACCCGCAAAGTCTAACACGGGAGTGACAATTTATATTGTTCAGCCACCGAGAAT
>CABEEJ010009028.1:7673-20637 GCA_901482245.1 Timema douglasi
AAAAAAAAAAAAAAAAAAAAAAATCACAAACATAAGTTGTGTCAATGACCACTTACAGTTGAAGTTCAGGTGGGAGACTCTCAAAAATTCTTATGTCTGATGCATGTGAGTCTAGAGCTGAAAAACGTGCTTTAAATTGTACATTCAAATAAACTATGGCTTTAGAAGCAAAGTCTGCAGGAAATGGTATCTTTGTTTCATTATATAATTTTTCACAACTCTTAAAGTGGGTAAAGCAGCTCTTGGTCGCTTGTGATTGAAATCGAAGCAGTTTTTGTTGGAACGCCTTCATATGGCTGGCTGTACATGTCAGATATGAGCCTATTTTCACCTTGTTGCTTGATATTTAAACAATGCATTTATGTTATCAAATCTGTGAGAAAGCTGACTTCCACATCTACCCATTGTCAGTCAGCAAAGGTAGTGACATGATTTTTTCATTCAGAAACATGGTGATTTCACTTTGAAGTTCAAACAATCGTGCTAAAACTGTTCCAATATATTAGCGTCAGGATTTCAAATATTGGAAGCATCCAGCCGTACCAACAATATTTTCAAAAAACCACCAGTCCTTGTGTATAAACACCCTCCATCACTTAGAAATCTTCTGGTACATCCTAAACTCGAAATTAAAAATGATACCGCCTTCATTGGACCACAACAAGGCTCTCAACCCTTTAACAAAACAGCTTGCAAAACCTGCCAAATACATCATCCAGCAGCCACTTTCTCTAGCAACATCACCAACTCCACCTATGTCATCAAAGACAGTAACACATGTGAGTCCAGTAACCTAGTTTACCAACTAGAATGCCAACAATGTACTGCACAATATGTTGGCCTCACCACTGAAACTCTCCGCAAACGAATGAATGGACACCGCCATGACACCAAAATTAAGAATCCAGAAATAACAGTTTCAGCACACGCCTCTGCTCATAAGCTCAACTTTGAAGACTGCTACACTGTCAAGGTGTTAAAATCATTCCACAAGACACAATGTAATATGTCTCAGTTAAGAAGATGGGAACTGGTACATCAATGGATCACAAAGTCTAGAAAACCACCCAACCTAAATATTCGCTAATTTCAACCCAGAGACTACACCAGCACCACCTACCTTCCATAGAATAACAGAGAAAGAATCAGAGAATTTCACCTTTTCATCCTTACCAGTCAAGTTGGCATCACTGAAGACAACATCCTGTTTAGTCTACTACTACTTCCTGAGGAAGATGCTATATTATCATCGAAATATTGAAGTGTATGTAAATAAGTGTTAGTGTTTTTACTTTTATTTGTGCTTTACCATTTTCCTAATATTTTAACATTTTATTTACCACTAGACATGAAAATCTTAGCATGGGGCAGTGCCAGGAGAGAGGTCATTGCAGCAAGTGGGTGCAGGAAAGTGCCAATTTTACGTCCGGGCCCTCATGAACTCAATTGATATTTTCTCAAAGTAGGGAAGAGGAATGAAAAGGGAGGGAGATAAAGGAACAGGGAGGAAACGGAAGGGAAGGAGTTTTGTCCTACGCAGAAGCTTCCCCTTAAGTCACCTGGTACAACAAACAGGGGATTCTGTGGGACTATTTTAAGTACCAAGTAACTTTAAAGATTTTATTTTTAATCTGATTAAAACAACCCTAATAATGAATGAATAGTCTAAAATCACTAAAACAAAATTCATTTTTGTCTTTTGAGTATTTTTACTTCATACTCTTATAAAATTGAAAACTAGACTAATAATCGCCATCTTTGAAATAACTGATCAATTCAACCCTGAATAAAACATTAAGGAAAATAAATATTCTATTGGAACAAGTTAACAGAACATTGCACTCCCACACCACACATTCTCTGTTTGGGTTATATATGTATGTATATTAATTATGCTAATAAAGTAGGCAGAATTTAGAGGAAAACCATTCTTGAGTATACCCAGCCATGATTAGAATCTTGACTTCCCAATGACCGGCAAACCAGACTAAATAAGCTAGACATCTATAGATTACATGGGTTACATTTCTTTAAAATAAACACTTTATTTGGGTATAGATCATAAACAATCAAAATAATTATGGCTTGAAAACACTTTTAAATGCTTTAAGTCAAATAATTGTATTTTGTATTATCAAATTACATTTAAAAATATCATGTGGGAAAGGTTGTTTAATCAACTTCTTGAATTGTTTGAAAGAAAAATAAATATTTTGCAAGGAAGTCATTTTGTTCTTGTTTTTGGTTATAGAGACAATCATGTCTACAATCCTAATATGTAACAATCTTCATGACGGAACCATTCCCCTAGATTTCTTCCACTGTGCACCTGCTCGACGATTGTGATTGCCTCGAGAAGATTTGTGAGCCGCCTTATTTTGTCTGTTCTGAAGAACATTCTTTTCTTGGCCTTGACCCTTGGACCGACCTGAAACCAAATATATTTAAAAATACATTAAAAAAAATATAGGCTAAGCATAAAATACATTTTATTAAATTGATTGTTTGTTTACTAGTAGGTTTGGTGAGCTATGCATTGTCTGTGTTTTTGTTAATAGCAAGTTCAAACAAATGCACTGTTTCCCTTCGCTGTGAGAGGTCACAAAGCTCACGACACTTGGTTGTCAGAACAACCTACAGAAAGAGAGAGAAGAGCCTCTGGAATATTTGCCTTATTAGTTCCGTTACAAACAAGTTGACTAAAAACAGAAAGGCTATTATCACTAAGACTTAGCGGAGGTCTTAAAACATAACTGAACCAGTATGAGGGGGGCACTTAATTGCAATTTTAGTATCAATCTGGTTCAAATTCTTGTAATTTCGTTAATTTTAGTATAATTCTTTTACTGTATAATTCTGTAAGTTATTTAGTTAAAATGGTACAAATCTTCGACAATATTAATTATAAATGTGCATTAAGACACCACCATGAAAACTTTATTAATAAATCTTATATGTTGCTACTATGATCATCCTTTGAATGGTGTAGCAAAATCTGGTGCCTTGTGACCTAGGATTTAATCTTACTACATAGTGAACTATGGGATGGTAAAATCACGAGAAGTAAATTGCGGCAAAACCTGACAGAGCTATGGGAGCAGCAGTGACTCAAAAGGTAGCGACAGCAACAACGGACCAACAACAGGACACTATGCAGCGCAGACTTCACCATAGTATTTAGATACAGAAACAGGGTGAGTGGTTTGTGGAGTTATTAGGCATATTATTTTCAGCAGGACATGGAAACTGAGGAAAGGTAAGTGGATATCATATGGTTTGTGAATCTGGTTATTGTTGGTGTGAGCCTGTCTTGGATATTGTCAGGGAGCTTCAGATTCCTTGGGGAAAGTAGGGATGAGCAATACAAGGAGAATAGGGACGGCCAGTTCAGGGAAAGTAGGGATGAGCATTTCACAACAAACAGGCCATGTAACAAGACCTACAAGACTTGGAACCAACAAAATGGCCATTGACCTTCCCCAGCAACTATATGTTGGAAAAGGGCCAATAATGGTGAAAGATATTGTATGATGACAGACCTAAAACAAAAAAATAAGACAATATGAGATGACGGGATCTATGAATGGCATCACGATACTCAAGGAAGTTTTCAGTGACATGGGAAGAGGTTTCATTACAATTAACAATTTATGGCGGATTAAAGGTGTGACTGAGGTGCCTCCTGAACACTTTAGCAACCTGACAGACACAACATTTTTATTTGAGAAATTATTAATGGCTATGGAAACTAACCATAAGAAAACAGATGGAACAGCTGGATATGTTAAAGGAAAGAATAGAGAGATAAAAACAGAGGGAATAAGAGGAGTACCAAATATTAAATAAATTAAAAGTGTAAATCCCCCCCTTTTTTATGTACACTTATACCCATATATAACAGACAGGTTGGTGTTTTATTTTTATTGAACAAAATGACAAAAAGGCTCTATGAGAGAGCGAGGCATGCCCAGCGTTAGGCGCGGTATCCATTCACAATGGCCGAAGAGTAATAATAACACAACAAAAATGCGGGACGCCTCCCCGAGTTCATAAATGGCCAGACAAACTATTTAAAAAATTACGGTTAAATTTACCTTTGCACAAATCTGGTAGAGATAACAATAATAATGAAGGATGGCGATAGTAAACCCTAAACTATGGTAATATCAAAAAGATATTAGCTAGTCGCCATTGTCGACTCTCAATTAATCAGAGTAATAGACAAAATGTTCTAGATAAAATAATATCTTAACAGCCATAAATGGGTGTAATAGAAATATACAACAAAAATAGAAACATTCATTTTAGTTAGGAAAACTAACGTTAAACATTTCAACTAGAGTTAAAAGAATAAGCACGCAGACTCGTGACCCCTGATTTGACCAACAAAGAATAAATCTCCGATGTTTAACAATAACAAATAAACTTCCCATCAATAACACGTGGCATAATCTTAAAACATAAAATTTGGGAAAATTACAATATAATACAGCCCAATGCAACACAGGACACAAAAATGGAGGTGCTCTAAAACGTAAACCCATCCATGAAGCGGATAAAAGAGTTTCCCTATCAGAAAAATGTTTTGGGTCCAACCGTGCAATAATATTACGTTTAGCCATAATCTTTAAGCAACATTTAGGAGACTCATTATAAATAAATAAAGATTCTATTTAAAATATACCATCCCAAACGTTAATTTTGAATGATTAATGGCAACCAGAATTTATAAATAAACAAAACTAAATTGATCCAAGACCAAAGTGCCTCACCTAGCGATTGTAGTGCAATGTGTACTGGCACTACAGAGTTCTGCCATTATATACAAACACTTGGGGTCATGTGTTCTCAAAGCGCGGGAAGCAAGGATGGGTAGAGGGGCGAGGGGGGTGGGTGGCACTGTTCAGGAACATGATCACACAGTCTAGGAATCATTCAAACGCGCGTCGAACAATAGTTTCGTTATCTTCAAATCACAGCTGTCGGCGCGCACCCAACCTGCGCATATCAACTGTCTATTATTTCCTTGGACGAGGCATAATTAGAGGTCAGCAGCGAACTATGATCCCTCAGGTCAGTCTGAAATGAGTCGTGACACAATGTTGTTGTGGCGTGGAGCCTTGTCGTGATGAGTCAACTGGGGCAGAAGCAGTAGGCCAAAAAACCATCCTCTTCTTTACGTGTTGTAACAAGGTTACAAAAGTTCAATCAACTGTTGGGGTGTAAAAACGACTCCAAGATGATTTAGGTATAGTGAGGATTGATGTAGACCAGCTCCTCCATAACAGGAATACAGAGGAGGGGAGAGAGTAGACCAGCTCCTCCATGACAGGAATACAGAGGGAGGGAGATATTAGACCAGCTCCTCCATGACAGGAATACAGAGGGGAGAGAGTAGATCAGCTTCTTCATGACAAGAATACAGAGGAGGGGAGAGAGTAGACCAGCTCCTCCATGACAGGAATACAGAGGGAGGGAGATATTAGACCAGCTCCTCTATGACAGGAATACAGAGGAGGGGAGAGAGTAGACCAGCTCCTCCATGACAGGAATACAGAGGGAGGGGAGAGAGTAGACCAGCTCCTCCATGACAGGAATACAGAGGGAGGGGAGAGAGTAGATCAGCTTCTTCATGACAGGAATACAGAGGAGGGGAGAGAGTAGACCAGCTCCTCCATGACAGGAATACAGAAGAGGGGAGAGAGTAGACCAGCTCCTCCATGACAGGAATACAAAGGAGGGGAGAGAGTAGATCAGCTTCTTCATGACAGGAATACAGAGGAGGGGAGAGAGTAGATCAGCTTCTTCATGAAAAGAATACAATGGAGGGGAGAGAGTAGACCAGCTCCTCCACGACAGGAATACAGAGGAGGGGAGAGAGTAGACCAGCTCCTCCATGACAGGAATACAGAGGGAGGGGAGAGAGTAGACCAGCTCCTCCATGACAGGAATACAGAGGGAGGGAGATATTAGACCAGCTCCTCCATGACAGGAATACAGAGGGAGGGAGATATTAGACCAGCTCCTCCATGACAGGAATACAGAGGGAGGGAGATATTAGACAAGCTTCTCTATGACAGGAATACAGAGGAGGAGATATAAGAGGCCACACACCCTCAAGGGAAGTACATTTGGATTTAACTAAGGCCAGATTTCCTAAATTTAATGGCTCCAGGATCACGATCAAATTAATGTTCCCTTAACGCTCACGTAATGTAACACTAAAGTTTCCTTGTGTTTTAAAATGGAAGCCATTACAATGTACTTAACTCAACGAGTTGTCCATGGAAATACTTTTATGTTACATAAACACTAAGTGAAGGGTACCACATGTTCTAGCTAGCCAATCATGATGCAAGTAACATCAACAGGGCTATTCAATACATCATGTGTTTGTTTATGGTACACAGACAACTTCTTCAGTATAGTTTCTCCATGTCTCACCAACAATAAAATGTGGTAGCCTTTTGTTACACCTTATTATGTATCCCTCTATACCATATTAAATTGTAAAAGGATACAACTCACAATACATTACATCCAAAACAACATTAACAAAACATTTGTACCGGGGAAAAAAGTCCACCTTACATCTATACATAGTTAGAGGCATGCAAAAGTTCAGGTCACTTTTAGAGGAAAAATAATGTTATTTTTTCAAAATGTGATATTTTATGCTGAGGGTGATATTATTTACATCAATGTGAGTCAAATTAGTGTTCATTAAAAAAAATTAGAGCATAAGTCAAGAAAACAATAGCTCTGCTTCTTGATATACAATAATTTATAAACCAACATTAGGTTACATTCATATTATGGAGAGCACACAGTGATGTTTAATTTCATTTCCATACAGTAAATAAATAGTTCCATTATTAATCAAAGCGATGCTACTGTAGGGGAAAGTCGTCCAAAATGGGGATGGCATTTCATTTGGGGAAACTAAGTTTCCCTGTGATCTGTGGTAAAGCACGGTACTAGTGGTCTAGGTCACCATTTAACCAGTTTGAGCTGAATTGTGGACGGGAACGCATGCTAGTTGTAGTTAAAAATACTTTTTTTCAAGTTGATATTAAAATCTTTCAGTTTTGCCCTGATTCCTAGTTGCACATGTACTAGTTAAACCTGGAGAATCAATTTCGGTAAGTACAGCATTGCATTCTGTAGCTTTCACACATTAGTTTGACGTTTGAAACAATATTTTATTTTCCATCTGAGTGAAGAAATGCCATGTTTGGTAATTATATATTTTATAAATAACGATCAATGATTTAGAATTTCCTTTTAATAGAAAACATTTGAGATCTTCCTGTGTGTGTTGTGTGTTCACGAATTTGATTTGTGTGTGGTGTGCACATGTAAATGTCATTATTTTTAAACTGCTCATTTTACTTTGTTTTCAGATGTCAAGATGGGGTGGCGATACCAAAGGAAGACTGAAAGGCAGAGCTGGTCTGAGGAAAGCGTGGCTGGAGCAATATAAGAAGTTGAAGAGGGGAGAATGGCTTACAGGAGAGCATCTAAAGACTACAACGTTCGTGGTAAAAAACAAGTAGGCAGTTTAACTTCAGCTGAAAGGGGTGTACTTGTGACAAATGAAATATGTTTGGATACAGCAGGAAATTTCATGCCCAAAATGTATGTTTTCCTTAGAAAAAAGGACAACCCTCTCTGGATTAACAAGGAGAAATTCATTGCATGGTTTAAGAGGTTTGTTGAGTTTTCTCCTCCCACACCTGAAAAGGCAGTGCTGTTAATTCTGGATGGACACAATTCTCATGTAAAAAGCTTAGAGCTAATTAATCTTGCACGGAAAAAGAACATGATCCTCTTGTGCTCCCCCTGCACAACACATCAGCCGCGGCCACTCAATGTAGTATTCATGGCACCACTGAGTGCATTCTACGAACAAGAGGTGAGAAAATGGCTAATAGGTCACCCTGGACGCTGTGTGACTATTTATCAAATAGGAAAACTGTTTAACGCTGCATTTACCAGAGCAGCTGTTATGCAAACTGCCATTAAGGGGTTTGAAAAAACCGAGATATGTCCATTCAACAGAGATGTGTTCCCTGACAATCTGTTTGCACCTTCTGAAACCACTGATAGACCTGTTAATGAGAAGCTTGTGCAGCAGGAAACAACGATAGATGGAACAGGAACAATGCCAGAGCCCCAGGCGTCAACATCCTCATGTGGTATAGCACCAACTGAGGAGCTCCAGCTAACAAAGTCCTCATGTGGTACAGGACCAACTGAGGAGCTCCAGCTAACAAAGTCCTCATGTGGTACAGCACCAACTGAGGAGCTCCAGCTAACAACATCCTCATGTGGTACAGGACCAACTGAGGAGCCCCAGCCATCAACATCCTCATGTGGTACAGCACCAACTGAGGAGCTCCAGACCAACAACATCCTCATGTGGTACAGGACCAACTGAGGAGCTCCAGCCAACAACATCCTCATGTGGTACAGCACCAACTGAGGAGCTCCAGCCAAAGCGAATCCCATTATGTATCTCAGCTTTTTTCTATTTCACCAACAATACTAATGCCGTCTCCTCGAGGAGAAAGGATAAAGAAAAAAAAAATGCCAAGAGAACAGGTAAAATGGCAATACTGACTTCATTGCCATACAAATCAGAATTGGAAGCCGAAGAACAGGCAAGAAACAAAAATAATAATAAACCTGTTTAAGAACCCTAAAAAAGTGGTTAAAAAAGTCCAGAAAGCAAAGAAAATAAAACATGAATTAGTGGTCATCTTCTGATGAACAGGACATTGACGAGGCCTGCATTTTTTGTAACGAACTGTACATGCACTCAAAAGCTAAAGAGGGATGGATTCAGTCTAGTAGTTGTCATGGGTGGGTGCATAAAGCATGCACAAATACAGATAAATAGGATGACACGTTTGTGATTTTTTGTGCCTGAATAGGTTTACTAATGCACAGTCTACTCATATGAGGACAACTATATTTTTTTGATCTTGTATTTTTTTTTAATGTTTAACTTTTGATGTTTATTTATTGTTTATGGTTGAGTGATTACATATGTCTGGCGTTTAATACTGTTTGAAATTTCAGAGACTCTCTTATTTATATTATTATGATTTGATTTGTTTCACACAGGAATATTTGCGGTCCCATGATACAGAAACGTTACAGGACTCACATGACACTATTTACATTTTTTGTTCAATTTAACTATTTAACTTATTCGGAGAAAAGTTATTCATAAATACTTGCTAAACATTTCATGTTTAGGAATGTCAAACTTGATATATCAATATTAGGGGTCTGCAAGCTTGGGTTTTTTTCATTCGAGTCGAGTATTTCTAAAAGCTACCAAGTTTGAGTATATTCATGATTTTAAAATGTTAAAAAGTATATTAAAACACATGTACTTAAAATATGAATGACACTCATTTTTGAAAGAAAAAGAAATATTAAAAAATTTAGATATCGGTTTTAAAATTAGAAATAACACTTATAAAACACAATTTAAAAATAAGAACACCACTCAAATAAAAATATAATTAAAATTGTTTCAACACTCATGTCTTTAAGGACGTTAAAATTACAATAACAAGCATTAAAAAAAAGTTAACAAAATTGATAATTGCATGATGGCTTGGAAATGTATAACAAAGACTGTGTAGAAACACTGTACAGTGATGTAAAGTAAGTGATAGTGAAGGAAGCCAACCTGAAAGGATATTTAAGTTAGGCCCAGATGTCTTACACTTTCCATTTCTTTAAAACTTCCACAGTTGCACATTAGTTTGAATTTTTAGAAATATTACTTGTTCATTAATGTCTCTTCATATGAAAAATAAATATTTCTGAAAATTCAAAACAATGTGTAACTGTGAAAGTTTGAAAAAGAGAAAAGTGTAGAAAGAAAATAGAGACGTGTGTTTGTTTATATCTAGGCCTAGCCTAACTACCTTGAAGAGGACATTTTATATGTAATATTTGAATATGTAGAGAACGACAGTTGATTTGTCTCCTTTTCCTAGGGGAAGGAGAAGGGGGTCGACAATATGATGAAACTGAGTCGGCGGCCTAACCGTCAGGAAGGGGAAACAAAACAAGCTTCGAGTACCTTCTTCACAGTTTGAATTTGCCACGTTCCCATTGGTGAAAATTCAAACAAGGTGAATAAGAGCAGGAAGGTAATGACTAGTAAATAGTGGTCCAACCGAGGTATTAAGTAGGGCTGGACCGAGCAAACTTGAGACACTTGCTAAGAAATCTGGCAGGACTCGGACAAACTTTGCGATGCTCGGGGGCAATAATTGTGGGAGGACTTTATTTATAATAAAGTACTAATACTATTTGTTAAGCATTCAAGCTATACTCCAATTATAATTTATTAATCAAGTGTAGTGTGTTAAATATACCATTCCTTTCATGATAGCAATGGTATAAGGCATAATTTACGATACAGTAATTATTAATTAACTCACAATGGAATAAAAGTCCAATCCTTTAGTAACTACCCTATACTTTCAATAATTTAATGTCTGAAAATAAGTTGTAAAAAAAGGATCGTAACAAAGTTTGGTACCGTGACCAGGATTCATCATGGTACATAATAAAATATAGAATGGTGAAATAAAGAACTTCGGAGAAATAAACGACAGTGAGCTTAGCAGATGGAGCCACGAGGACAGCATCGAGGGACCAATTCCTTGATACCAACAGTGTTGAACTAATCACAGTATGGTAATTTTGAAGAAGGGTGAGTGGTTCTTTCACAAATATTATAAGGCCTATTTTTTTCAGTACACGGAGACCGAGAAAAGGTAAGTGGATACCGTATGTTTTGTTGTTCTGGTTGCTGTCGATTTCCGGTTTTGTCCCTGATACTGTGGGGAGTTGCCATCATTCCTCGGGAAGAGTAGAGATGAATAAATCACGCCAAACAGGCAGGGTGACACGGCAGACAAGACCGGTTGCTAGCAAGATGGATATTGATCGACATGAGCCATCAGATCTTGACGACCGGGAGATAGAAGGAATTATGGAAGAAATGGAAGCTTTCCCATCAACCAGCGACATAATACATGAGGAAACATCTGAGTATGGCGTCATGAAGGTCATGGATGTTTTGGATGAAACAGGAATAAATGTAATGACGACGAACGGTCCATGGTGGAATAAGGGGGTGGCTGAAGCGCCTCCTGAACAATTTGACGACCCAGTGGACATCATGATAATAGAGTGTTAAGGGGTTGTGAAAATAAACATCATAAACAGATGGATCGACTGGAGACTGTAGTACAGGAAAGGTTGGATACACAACGTGAAGACATAAGACGCGTGCAGGAAAAAGCAAATAAAAAAATTAGTCAGCTATTTGAGTCACAAAAAAGAATTCAAGATGATTTATGAACAATGAGGGCGAAAATAGAACAGCTTCGCTATGCCAGGCAGACAGAAGAGTTGGACATGCGAAATATTAAGATTAATTAGGAGTCCCTTGAGGAAGCACAGAATCGATTAAATTAGATGGACTAATAGACAAACAAAAGACACTGATAAATAATCAAAAACAGTCACACCAATAACTAACAAACTTAGCTAAGCAGGTGGAGGTCAAATACCAGGGGTTGGTAAAGTCGTGCAAATTGGTGACAGACCAAATCAATCAGCTAGAAAGTGTACAGTTAAGAGTTAGTTCAAGTCAAGCCATGGAGGTGTTACAAGCAAATAGAGTAAAGGCCATGACGTCGCCTGCACGTGACCTATTGTCAGCTATTGTCATATCGCAGGAACACAGTTTCGGCCAAGAGGATGACGTCACAGTTAGTGGGTACACAAGTATGCAGTCCACCAGAGGAGGTACATTTAGCTTTGGTCAGGGCCAGGCTACCTAAATTTAATGGCTGCAATTCCAATATATCGGCGGTGCAATATATAACTAAGAGTGACAGGGCCGGCAGGGGAATCACAAGTGAGCCACTTAAGATACACCTCTTAATGAATGGATTGAAAGATCAGGCGCATAATTGGGCAGAACTAAATGAATGGGTCTGGACACAGCCAGGAGGACGTTTTTGAATAAATTTTGGTCAATGGACGAACAGGATTTATTTCTACAGGAAGTATTCAATGATAAATATAATCCACGTCGGGAGTCAATGAGTGTACATATTCACATATGCACCCCATGTTGTTGCACACTGGATATCAGCTGCCTGGAAATGCATTCCAGCACTAATTATTGAAAAATCCTTTAAAAAACACTGCATTTCAAATAAATTTGACAGCAGCAAAGATGACGTGCTCTGGACCAACACCGGGAGTGACGGGGAAGACTACGTGCTCTTGACCAAGGCCGAGGGTGATCGGGAAAGCATCTATCACAAGTTTTCCAATTTTGAGAACAGTGCTGAAGATTAAGTTCTAGTCTGTCATCTAGTGATGTATTCAATTGAAAAACCAAAGAACAGATACACAGTACACTTGAAATTTCATGATATAAAAGAAAATATTTATTTCATTAAAATCTTTTATTAGTGTTTGAATTGTCCTTGTTTTCACTTGTTTCTTCAAGAGTTTAGTATCATTCTCTTGTTAGTGTTTAGTATAAGTTTATCAGAGAACAGTGTTTTTTTGGTTGTAAAATTGAATTCAAGAGTTGCATGTTTTTATGTTTTTCTTCTCGTTAGTGTATAAGCACTAATAAGTTTATCATAGAATAAGGTTTTTTCATAAAATTGAATTCACAGTACAAATTCATCGTTGTAAAGCGTGCACTTTTTGCAGGTGCACATTACACTCGCCAGCAAATACTTTTTTTTGTTTCAAGGCTTTGAAAATTGAGGTGCGCATTAGATTCGATGGAGCATTACATTCGAGTAAATTCAGTATGGGTCATTCCATATCAAGTGGTCCAACACTGGTTGCTTGACTATTTTTAAAAAAATTGATTTTTTCTTCTCAATTACCCTTACAT